>OY720441.1:122784771-122951771 GCA_963082915.1 Dolichopus griseipennis | reverse complement strand
AAGTTGAATATCTAGGTCATATTGTAACTAAAGATGGCGTAAAGCCAAACCCTAAAAAAATAAAAGCTGTACAAAAGTTTCCTATTCCGAAAAATCAAAAACAAATTAAACAATTTCTAGGATTAGTTGGGTTTTATAGAAAATTTATAAAAGATTTTGCCCAAATAGCAAAACCGATGACGTTACAATTAAAAAAGGGTATTAAGGTTAATCCACAAGATGAAAATTATATAAATGCTTTCAATAAATTGAAATCATTAATTATATCGGATCCGATTTTAAGGTATCCTGATTATAATAAAAAATTTGTACTAACTACAGATGCTTCCAATTTCGCTCTTGGTGCTGTATTAGCACAGGATAACCATCCAATTAGTTTTGCCAGCAGAACACTTAATGAACATGAAATTCATTATTCTTCAATAGAAAAAGAGCTCCTTGCCATAATTTGGGCAACAAAATATTTTAGGCCCTATTTATATGGTCGAAAATTTACGATTAAAACGGACCACCAACCTTTGAAGTGGTTAGCCAATATAAAAGAACCTAATAGTAAACTTCAAAGGTGGAAAATTAGCCTAGAGGAGTATACTTATGACATTGAATATATAAAGGGCAAAGAGAATTATGTAGCAGACGCACTTTCGCGTGTTGAAATTAATATTAACGAGAAAAATATCGATAATATGTCTACAATGGCTACTATACATAGTGCTGAAGAGGATAATCGACATTACATACAAATTTCTGAATTACCATTAAATATATTTAAAACACAAATAATTATAAAAAAGGGAAATATAGACACAGTTGAATCAAAAAAAATATTTAGAAAGAAAAGAATTACTATTATAACTCGCGAACCTAATAAAAATTTATATGAAAATATTTTAAAAAATTATTTACCAAAAAAAGGTATTGTAGGAATTTTATTTGAAGATTTTAATATGTTTAAACAATTTCAAGATATCTATGTAAATTGGAAAAATGCTAATGTACCTGTTGTAGTTAATAAAGTAAATTACATCTTAAAAGATATTGCAAATAGAACTGAACTAAAAGAAAAAATATTGCAGGAGTACTTTAAACATAATCACAGAGGAATTAATGAGGTATATTTAGAATTAAAACCATTTATATACTACCCTAATTTAAAGAAAGAAATATCTGTAGTAATTAATAATTGCAACACAGCAAAATATGAAAGAAATCCTCTGAAATTACCGTTCCGACTTACAGAAACACCTTCGTTTAAAAATGAAATTATTCATATGGATATTTGGTTTTTAAAAAAAGGTAAAGCGTATCTTACATTTATCGATAAACTTTCCAAATATGCTCAAATTATTTCCATTAAATCAAGAAACTGGTTAGACATTGAAAAAGCTATCAAACGTTATATAAGTATAATAGGTAAACCGAAAAAAATAATTACAGATAATGAAAAAGGCTTTGGAAGTTTAAGTTCTAAAAATTTTTTTCAAAACAATAATATAGAACTTCATTTAACCACTCCTCAATTGCATACGGGAAACTCCGATATAGAAAGATTTCATAATACATTGAATGAGCACATTAGAATAATGAAAACTAAAGAAAAGTTAGGTCAAGAAATAAGAGAAGATAGTGATTATGTGGTAGATGCATTATTGTATTATAATAATACAATTCATTCATCCACAGGGCACAGACCTATTAGTTTCCAGGATGGATCACTATCCTCAGAAGAAATTCGAACATTATCATGCAAAATTAGAACACAAAAAGAAAAAACAATAGCAAATCTAAATAGAAATAGAAAAGATCAAAACGAAAATCCTATGTTAATAAAAAATCTAAGAGTTACAAAACTTGATCCTCACTTTAAACCAGTATCTCTTCATAAACTAAACCGAAATTATTATATCGATAACAAGAACCGAAAAATTTATAAATCGCAATTAGCTAAACAAAAAAAGTATCAAACTAATTAATTTTCCTACTTAATTAGCCTACCTACAATTAAACTACCTAAAAAAACATATATCCTAGTACTAACTTAAAACTAAATTTTATAACTTAAATCTAAATCTTATAAATAAAATTTCTTCTTTAAGTTTTCTCTGCTATCATTTGGATATATCGATGATTTACTTATAATCTTTTACCTAAAAAGAAAACCAATTATTTGCATTTTGTTAAATGGAAAGATGTACCTATTTTTTGAAATTGTTTCTGCTTCACTATTCTAACGCCTCACTATTTATTTTTTTTTTATGTTAATGTATATTATGATAATGTATGTAGATTAATTTTTTAAAATTTAAAAAAAATGTAAAATTTGTTTAAAAGTAAACAAATAAAAACAAAACAAAAAAAAAAAAACAACAATATTTAAATATTCGAATTTGACTTTTAAGGTAATTCTTTTATTAATTTGATTAAATATGGCGCTCATATCGTTCGAGAATCGATATTCAGCGCACTTTTTTTTTGCAAAGATTGGCAGAATTTTAATGTACTTCTGATAAATTAAATTTTTAATCTTGCATATTATGAATTTTTTTATAAAAGGTATAATCTGGTATAATTTTAAAATTATGTTCTTAAAAATGTAAATTATAAAATAAAAATGTATTAGTATAATGTATTAGTAAAGTATAAATATTGTAAACATTGTAACAAAGAAAAAAATTGCTTAAAAAAAAAAATAAGAAAAGAAAACAGAATTGTAAAATAATATTCTCAAATGAGGACATTTGACTTAAGGGGGGAGGAGTTAACTTATCCCTATTTAGTATATTCCTATCCCCGGTCAACTTGTCCCTACTTATTATATTTTTATACCAATTCATAATATTTTATATTTAATTTCCATTTGTTCCTATATTAATATTTTGTACCATTATCATTACCATATATGGTAATAATTTTAAATATAAGAAAATATAATGTAAAGTACCGTTGATTTTAAAGATATAAAAAGAAATGTATTTTTGAGAAATTAGAGAGACTGGTTTTAATTGTAATAAAAATTAGATGTATTAAACATCATTAATAAAATAATATTTTGTATTTAATCTAAAAGTTATTTTTATTTTTTCTAAACAAATTCGTTCGATATAAATATATATATATATATAATGTATTATTATATGATTTTTTCATTTGAATTCATTTGTTTTTTATCTGTCTATCTGTCTATTGTCATTTATCCATCAGTGTGTTTGTCTGTCTGATATTTACGAATGATTAACAGCTAAGAGCTATTTTTTTTTGTTTCCCTTATATTAAGTACATAGCTAAATTTCTTTAATAAATAATTTCCATAAAACATTAAGGCACAGCAATTTTTTTTAAGGTCGTAACTCGTAAGTATATTTATCTATTGGTTTGAAATTAATTATGTTTTAAATTTTGTTTTATTTTTTATTATTTATTTTGTATATATAATTGTGAAATAATTATTTTTAAATTTATTTTTACATTTTTTTTTTTACTTTTTTATTTGTGAATAATTATGATGGCTGTTTTTATTTTTATTTTGAATTGTTTTTTAAATTTTTTTGTTTGCATATTTTATTTAATTTATAATAATAATAAGGGTTTTTTATGCCAAATGGAATTTTATTACATACATTATGTATTTTGAATTATTAATCATTAATCAATAATTTCCACTTGGCTTTTTCCCTTTATAAATAAAATTTAAATTAAAAGGAATAACAATGTAGTTTTTTTATCAAATTTTATAGGTACTTTATTAGGTGCTGAGTGCTGACTACATTTAGAATTTACGCATAATAATTTTACTTAATCGTAGATTATGTATCATTATTTATAGGTGAAGTTTACACTGAATTAAATTCTGAACTTTATTATAATTTTGACTTTTAAAAGAAAAAAATATACCTACACAGTTGTTTCGGCTTTTTTCGTTTTATTAAAAAAAATAAAATAGAAATTGAATTTTTGAGTTGATTGGGTTTTTTTTATTTAGAGAAAAGTAAATTAATTTATGGAAAAATTGAAAAAAATTTTTTTCAGATAGGTATCAATTTACTTTTCTCTTAAGTATGTACGCACTCACATATTTATTTTTATTTCTCAACAAAAATCTATTCAGTTTACCTATTAACAATTAACAAACATCTATACCCGGTGTACGGGATTTGAATTTTTCACACTAAATAATCTATTTTGCTCTTATAAAAACTTATAAATTTAGACTATTCTTCAGTTACATTTGCTAGACAAAATTAAAATTTCGTTGTTTGTCCTTCGCTATAACTCTATATATATTACGGCAAAGAGATATGCACATACATATATCAAAATCAATAATATATCAAAAATTTTAAAACTCTTATTTTTTTTAAAACAAAGCAAAAAATTTTTATATATTTCATAGTAAAAAAAATAACACAAAAAAAACAAAAACAAAAGCAATAAAAACTATACAACATCCATATAAAAATGGCTTATTAAAAAAAACATATTCTATTCATTCAAAAGTAATATTTTTATCTATTTGTGTTTTTTAATTTATAAACACATGCAAATACTTATACCACCTTATACGATGTGTGGTGAAAGTAAAAGGTATTTTTGCCTATGGTGTAATTTAAATAAATTATTTCAATTTTATTTTATTCTAAAACCAATTTTGTCAATTGGTTTCGATCTTAACTAATTTTAATAAAATGTCTTAGATCAATGTCTATTAAAAATTAATGGACCTTAAGAAATGGAACACTTTTTTTGTATGGAATGAGACATCTGTATGTTATTTATTTGTGGTTTCGGCCTGATAGATATATTCCGCATTGTCAAAAATATCTATTTTCTCTGCTTATTCCTTTTGTCATTCCTTCATTTTCTTTATGCATGTTTCAAATGAAGAATGTTTAAGGACGTAAAAGCAGATTACCGTAAGAATGGTACCCCTTGCATAGTGTGCAATAAACGAAGTAGACGTAATTTTGACGGTAGGTTGTATGAATTTCCAAAAGAGAAAAATTTATTCGAAATTTGGGTATCGGCATGTAGTGTAAATATAGAAATTTAAAAACAAAAAAATTATTTATTTGCGAAGACCATTTCGAGAAAAAATTTTTAGGGAAAAAACTAAAAAAAGGAGCTTTTCCAAGTTTGTGTTTGCCACATAATAATATTGAAATCAATCCTATAACTCCACTATCTAATTTAAACTTTCAGTCAAAAGAGTTTTCAAATTTTAAAGAAAATTTTAAATAAAGAAAATATTTTTTCTAAAACATTTAATAATAACTCAAATATTAAAGTTTATAGTCAAAAAAATCTAGAAAATACATTCGAACGGTGTCCCCAAATGAATTGTCGATTATTTTTTGTAGGCATTGTTTGAAATTCCAAAAGAAAGAAAATTTTTATTTTAAAAAATTTTCCACATGTCATAAAACATTAGGTCATATAAAAAAAAAAATGTTTGAAAGGGATTATATTTTCGAATAAAAATTCTCTTGAAAAGGAAGCAGTATTGGTTTTCGATGAAATTAGTATTAGAAGGGATCTTAACTATAATAGTGCATTGGATCAAATTAGTGATTTTTCGGATTATAGCTTTAAAAGAACGAAAAGCGTTGCAAAATACGTTTGTGTTTTTCTCCTAAGGGGATTAGTACATAATTGGAAGTATGTTCTTAGTTTTTATGCCACAGAGAAGGGCATTAGCGGCGAAGATCTTAAAAACATTTTAAATATTAATTTAGGTGCAGCTTTTAATTTAGGTATATAACATTTGAAAATTAATAACAAAAAACTTAGAAAAAAGTAACAAAAAAATAAGAAAACAATATAAATTAATTAAAAAATTTAAGTAGTAGAAAAAAAATTAGGAATTTTTGTTTGTTTTGCTGTATTTAAGCTATGAGATACAACCTTTTCTTTAATATTCCTCAAAAATAATATTTGCTGCATTGGTAAGTTATTTTGTTCGGCCCATAAAATGCATGTGTTGAAGCTTTGGATTGCATCTTCATATCTGGATACTCACCAGATTTTAGCGTCATTTTCTTGCATGGACCAGCATCACTTGATGCAATATAAGTTAAAATTTCATTTTTCTTTTTTTTTATGTCAAACATTGTTGAAACTCCTACTCCATATTTCAAAGCTAAGCTTTTCAGACTTACCCCGTCTGATACTTTCTTAATAATTTCAGCTTTTTGTTCTAAGTTCAAAGTCTTGTGCTTTCTTTTAATTTTGCAAGACATTTTATGTATTAACGATTTACACTTGAAGAGAAACTAATCATTAATGTTTTGTTCTTACATTGTTACACTTAAAAATTACATCAAAAAAACGTATGGGAAATTCCCTTTTTATACCCTACACCTATAGAATAGGTAAAGGGGTATATTAACTTTGGTATGGTGTTTGTAACCACCTAAAGGAAGCGAGCTAGATATGGAAAAGTATATATATTTGTGATCAGCGTGACCGCCTTAGTCGATATAGCCATGTCCGTCCGTCCGTCCGTCCGTAGGCACGATAACTCAAAAAATAATGGAGCTATCTTGATGAAATTTTAACTGTAGGTTACTAGGACTGAAAGTACGGCGGGGATTGCATATGGGCGAAATCGGCCCATGGGTTCGGATTCTGGACCTTTTAATCGGTTTCAGGGCTAACGAAAAAATATAAAAAATCACGATAACTCAACAACTAATGACGCTATCTTCATCAAATTTGTGCTGTAGGTTACTAGTAATGAAACTACTTCAGGAATTGCGTAAGGTCGGGATTGGACCATGGGTTCGGAACCTAGAACTTTTTGATCGAATTTAGGCCAAACGAGCATAATTCCGAAACCAATGAAGATAGAACCTCCAAATTTAGTATCAGGGTGTCCCTTCCTATTTCCTAAGTGTCTTGTGAAATTGGGTCCCATTGGAGTAGTGGGTCGGGGACCAGCCACACATTTCCGAAGACCTTAAAGCATATCTTTAAAATTAATAAAGATAACAACTTGAAAAAATGTAGAAGCTTCCAATTTGCCACAAGGGTGTTCTTTACTATCTCTTGCGTGTTCCTCTAATTTGGGATCAATTGGAGTGGTGGTTCTGTACCCCTCTCAGACCTCCCAAGTTTTAAAGGCTTATAATCGAAATTACTAAAAATAGTTACTTAAAATTAGGATAGACCGTTCAAATTGTGTACAAGGGTTAACTAGTACTATAAGTACAGCGCGGACTATATAAGGGCGAAATCAGCCCAACGGTTCGGATTCCGGACCTTTTAATCGATGTCAGGGCTAAGGAACATATATAAAAAATCACGATAACTCAACAACTAATGAGGCTATCTTCATGAAATTTGTGCTGTAGGTTATTGGCAGCGAAACTACGGCGGTGATTACGTACGGTGAGGATTGGACAATGGGTTCGGAACTTAGAACTTTTTGATCGAATTTAGGCCAAACGAGCATAATTCCGAAACCAATGAAGATAGAACCTCCAAATTTGGTATCAGGGTGTCCCTTCCTATTTCGTAAGTGTCTTTGAAATTTGGGCCCCATTGGAGTAGTGGATTGGGGACCAGCCACTCAGTTCTTAGGCCCTTAAAGCATATTTTCGAAATTAATAAAGATAGTAACTTGAAACAAATGTAGAAGCTTCCAATTTGCCACAAGGGTGTTCTTTACTATTTCTTGCGTGCCCCCCTAATTTGGGATCAATTGGAGTGGTGGTTCAGAAGCTCTCTTAGACCCTCCAATGTGTAAAAGCTTATCATCGAAATTAATAAAACTAGTAACTTAAAATTAAGATAGAGCGTTCCAATTGTGTACAAGGGTTAACTAGTATTGAAAGTATGACGGGACTGCATATGGGCGAAATCGTACCATAATTTCGGGTCCTGGAACTCTTGAAAAGTTGAAGGACTAACAAACATATATCTTACAAACACCATAACTCAAAAAATAATGCCGGTATTTTAATGAAATTTAACAGTATGTTACTAGTAATGAAAGTACCATGGGAATTGGTTGTGGTCGAGTTTAATTTCGAAGCCAAAGAATATATTTCCTATGTCCTATGTGTCTCCGAAATCTAGACTTAATTGTAGTGGTTCAGTTATGTTCAAAGGTACTTGCTGCATTTATGTAAAATTTATTTTTATATTTAAATGAATTATATGAAAAGGTGTAAATTTTTAATT
Source organism: Dolichopus griseipennis (assembly GCA_963082915.1). NCBI lineage: Eukaryota > Metazoa > Arthropoda > Insecta > Diptera > Dolichopodidae > Dolichopus > Dolichopus griseipennis. The sequence continues at coordinate 122,943,593 of OY720441.1, read as the reverse complement.
GTATTTTAGAAATACATTTATTGCATATTTTGCGTTTATAAGCTTTTCTATTAGGTATATAAACTAACCATTTAAAATAATTGCAATTTTTAAAAATTTGGATTATTAAATATATTATGCTTTGATTATCTTTTTATCACAAAATTTAATAATTAGAATTTTTTCATTTTGTAATTGAATTGGAATAAATATATTTTCATTTATTTCAAGTTTGTTTGTTTTTTAATATTTTTAAATAGATAAATTAGTAAGAATTTGTAGTATTTTTTAATAGATAGGGTAATTAGAAAATGTTTTTAGTATTATACAGTTAATTTGGTTAGCTATGTCTTACGATCAAATTAATAACAGCTTCTATGGTGTTAAAATGACTTATGGATATGTCCTTAAATTTGAACCAAATAGGTGTAGGGTATTTCTAAGTAGGTTGCACCGACTGACTGTTTCTTTACTTGTTTATTTAAAAAAATGCCCATAAAACAATAAAAATAAAATAAAAAAAAATTTAAGTACGAGTATGTAATAAATACAATAAATAAAAACAAAAAGTTCGGATTATCGAGTTAACCTTTTTTTTTGTTTCGGATTATAAAGGCAGCCAATAAAGAAATTTGTGTTTCGGATCAGCGCGAATTTCGGATTATCAAATTTCGAATTATCGCGGCCCTACTGTAACTAAATTCAAGTTAATGAATATTTTTGTTTGTTTTCGATAATTTTTTTTAGTCAATGAATTGTTTTGTTTTGTTTATACCTATGTACATATTTTATATTATATTTTTTTTTTGCTATAAGGGTTTTTTATGCCGAATGGAATATAAAATATTAAAGCTTTTTTTATATATTTTTCAATAATGTAATGCAATACTTATTCCATTTGGCTTTTTCCCTTATTAACTAACTTAAGAATTAATAATAAAACAGAATTATTTAAAAAAATATTGAAATTTTATTAAATTTTATATTTTTACTTTTCATGTCCATTTAAATAAAAAATTTGAGTCAATCAAAATAACGAACTAAATTCTTCCTAAACGTAAAATTCTTATACATCATAATATTTAATCGGCTTATTTTTTCCCATACAAATATAAACATCCTTTTTTAGAACAAACTATTTGACCAATTTTAATGAAACAACAACCAAAAGAAAGGTTTTTTTTGTTTTCATAGGACAATGATATTTTTTTTTAGAATATTGCGTTTTTTCAGGTGAAAATCCGTCTTTAATTTAACGTAAATTTGAATTTAACGGTCACGCTTTTAAAAGTTGAGGCTTATGACTCTAATATTATGCGCTGGCTTTCTGTGTAAATGTAATTCATTTTCGGTTTTAATTCGCAACTAAATCTAAATCAAAAGATTATAGGCGCCGACTTATGTATATCTTTCTTTTTTTTGTTATGTTCAAATATTCAATGAACAAGGAGATTTAAATTTTTTTAAAATTTTTTTTTTGTTTTTGTTTTTTCTTTATCTTAAAAAGTGAACGAAAAAAATTAGTTCTTTTCGAAATGAAAGCAATACATTTGGTTTATACAGTAGTTTTCATTTATAACGAACTCGGTTCAATTTTAATTATAATAAACTTTACACTTTTTGCCAAAGAATTAAATTTTACCTAAAAATGTAAGTTGTTTATTACATTTATATTTCTTTTATTTGAACTTATTATATCTAATAATATTGCTTGGTGATTATTTTAGTATTTTTATATGTATTTTTGAATATAATAAAAAATCATAATAACGCATCAAAAATACAAAATAAATTTCATTACAAGAAAAAGCATATATACATCTATAAACATAGAGGTGAGGCTGACACATCAAATAAAAATCTAGCAAATGAGTTCAAAGTGCCCATTCTAGAATTAGCACAATCTACAATGTTCAATAATTATACTAATTTTTCAAAATTCACAGCATTCTTTTAAAACGACATTTATTTTACGACGAATATTTTCTGTCTCTTCATGATCGTTATAAGCGAGCTTTACTGTATTTTTTTTTGCTATATGTTTGCAGAAACAAAAAAATTACATTTCTTAGGAAAAATTATGTGTTCTTTAGGAATCAACCAGAATAAATGCATACGGCGTGCAGTTTCTGTCAAAAAATTTTGAAATAAGTAGGTATGTTATGTACTGTACTTCGGAATTTAAAATTTTAAAATTTGACAAAGCGTATAAAAATATTGTAATTGTTTTTTCTGATGTTGCTACGATTAAGTTTTCAAAATAAAATATGTTAAAATAATATTTTTTTTTTAAAAAAACATACATTCCAAATAATTGAAAATACCTATAATATGTTCGCAAAAAAAAGCTAAAAAATAATCTTCAACTGAAATAAAAGTTGACGTATAATTTCTGTCAAAAAATTTACAAATAAATAGGTACATGAATTTACATGAGAGCTGTTTGAAATGAAAATAATACATTTGGTTTATACAGTAGTTTTCATTTATAACGAACTCGGTTCAATTTTAATTATATTTAACTTTACACTTTTTGATAAAGAATTAAATTTTACCTAAAAATGTAAGTTTTGTATTACATTGATATTTCATTTATTTAAACTTATTATATCTAATAATGTTGCTTGGCGATTAATTAAGTGTTTTTTATTTAGTTTTGAATATAAAAACAATCATAATAACGCATCACAAATACAAAAAAAATATCAATAGAAGAAAAAGCACTATACAATGAGTTCGAAGTGTCCATTCTAGAATCAGCACATTCTACAATGTTCAAGTCTTATACTAATTTTTCAAAATTCACAGCATTCTTTTAAAACGACATTCGTTTATTACGACGAATATTTTCAGTCGCATAATGGTCGTTATAACCGAAAAGTACTGTATTTTGTTTTTGTTTGTAATTTATTTTAATACAGTAGGTACTAAAAAAAAAATTTTTTTGTAAATCGTAAATTGTGGTTGCTTTTTGTTAAGTTTTTTGTAAAATTAAAAACCGAATTCTGAAATATGCAGAAACTGAAAAAAAAAAATAATATTTCTTAAGAGAAATTATTTGTTTCTTATGGATTAGCCAAAATCAGCATGTACGGCATTCAGTTTCTGTAAAAAAATTTTGAAATAATTAGTTACGAAAAAAAATTTACATGTAAGCATACGCGACGTTTTAAATTTTAAAATTTAAAAATTGACAACGTGTATAAAAATACATATTGTAATTGTTTTTTCTTATGCTGCTGCGATTAAATTTTAAAAATAAAATATTTTAAAATAACATTTTTTTTTAAATAATTTAGTTTAAAACATACAAATATTCTAATAAATTTAAAATACCTACAGTAGGACAATATGTTTGAAAAACTAAAAAAATTATCTTTCTCAAAAAAAGTTATTTCTTCCTTAGGTCCCAACCTAAATAAAAGCGTACAGCGTATAATTTCTGTCAAAAAATTGAGAAATAAATAGGTTCATAAATTTACATTAGAGCAGCGAAAATACGCGTAACGCAATGTACTGTATCTCGGACTTTTAAAATTTACAAATATTGACAAAATGTATAAAAATATTATTATTGGTTTTTCTTATATTTCTAATATTATGTTTTAAAAAATAATATTTTTTTACAATAATTTTTATTAAAAAATATATTATATTCAAAATACCTATAATATGAAATTAAAAATATTTTTTGTAGGTACTAAATTAAAACATTCAAATAAATATTTTTGATAAAATAAATATTGTACGCGTGTATCGATTTACCGATAATGGATATGTAGACAGACGTATTGACGTACTGCAGTATAAAAATTGTTCGTCGTATGTTTTAGATTTCATTCTAATAATTGAAAAGTTTATTTCACACTTTCAACATCGAATAATGTTTTTTTATAATAAAAAAACTATTAGTTTTACTTTGACAAAACGAACTAATTTTATATATCAAAATTGTACATGAAGATAGAGGGGCGTAGTTTGTAAATGGAACGCTAATTTTTGTTTCAGGAGTACATAATTGTCAGATTATCATCATATATATATTTGACATTTTAAAACCACCTGTCATTTGAGAAGTTAATTATATTTAATAGTATTTAAATATTAATAAAGTGAAAAAATTAAGCTTAATTGCTGATATAAATATAAAGAATATTTTTTAAGATGGAAGGGGGTAAGTGCTTATTGGTTATTAAATAAAAAATATGATTTGACATAACCTATTCAAGAGAATTTTAATTAAAGCCATCTGCCGAAAATTATTTATCTACTCTGTCTGTCATATACTCTTTTACAAGGGCTGAAGTAGCTGGCAATAGTTGAGAGTAGAAAAGAGTTTACTCCTCTTAAAGGAATAAAAGCAATAATATTTATTTGTTTTAAGAAACTTATGAGCTATGGCTCACGACCATGTATAGAAATATATTTTTGTCAATAAAAAACTTAAAAAATATTAAATAAATAAACTAGACAAAAAGGTATAAAGTAAACTAAGCAATTCGGAATCATTTTTCGCATGTTTTCAGATTTGTAAATAGGCATACATTTGTAGTAAAAATTTACCTATGTAGCTATTAAATTTAATAATGAAAAAAGGGTAGGAAATATTTATTCTTTGATTTATTGAAAAACTTTGTTTTTTGCTATAAATCTTAAGATTGAAATTTAAAAAAAGACTTTGGTCAACTTGACTATTATTTGTACTTCTGGCAGCTTCAATATAATATAATACTAATTACTAAACTTATGAATTATGATATGTTATATTTTGTTGTACATATTATGTATTCCAAGAGTTTTTTAATTAGGATACAGAATACGTACAATATAGTTCATATCGTACTAAAATGTTTAGAAAAAAGTACAGTTTGCTATATGAAGGACAGCATTAACTCGAATTTTGGATTCTTGACTTCAATAAATATATGTATGTGTTTAGAAATATGTATTTATTAGAATAATATTTATATGTATTTAGAATTTTAATTTAATTTAACTGTACCAATTTATCCTCTCTTTAAAGTGGCTTAAGCTATAGAAATAAAACTCAAAAATCGGTACTTAACAACGTTTTAATAATTAAGAAAAATTATAAATTTTTTTTAAGCTAATTTCAAGCGCCAGAATTGTTGAAAACACTGTTGGCATAATTTTTATTATGTATAGTCTAATATAATTTACACAAAACGAATTTTATATGTTAACTTAAAAGCCAAAATAGCTCGAATTTCGAGCACAGGGCGATACTAGTACTTATTAAAATGATAAGACTATTTATGATTTTACAAGCCACACAACTTTTAATAATAAGCTTGTCTGTCGCACATTCATTCTACATTAATATCAAAAGTTACAAATAATAAATATGAAAATAAATTTTTCTATTTTGATTTACAAGAAGAACGAAAAATACACTTAGCTGTTTTAATTTCATATACACACATACATCAATAAAAGATGTAAAATCTCTATTTAGTTTTTTTTTAATTTCAAATCAAAGTAACGAAAAAAAAGTAAAAAGACCTTGAATATTTTATATGTGTTAATATACCTATACACTGCATGCAGTATAGATTTAACTTTTCATACTTTATATGGAATAAAAAGAATAATGTATAAAAATAAATATCTACGTATGTATATACCCTTCATATAGTTTTTTAAAGGTATATTAATAAATACTCAAAAAAGAAATTGAGAAGAATTTTTTTTTATTTATGAGTTTAAAAAAAAATTATTCTCAATTTTTAAGTAAAAATAATTGTTATGAGAATAATTTTTGCGTACTGAGTAAAAACAAAAAATATTTTTTAAAAAAATTGGTAAAAAAATTGGTAAAAAAATTTTACTCTACGTGAATACTCTATATTATATGTTACTTTATGATATGATCTGACAGGCGTTTGAACCCGAGACCTTCCACAAGAAAGGTGGCGTCTTTAACACTACGCCATTGGTTAGATATATTAATTTTAATACTAAATATAAATAAAAAGTTAAAAATACCTTTGAAAAAAACTTTTTTAAATTAATGAATAATTCCGTGTTTGGAAAACAATTGAAAATGTTTATAATGGAAAAATAATTAAAATAGCTAATTCATGGGAAAGCAAAGGAAGGAAGGAAGACATACAGCTCTAATAGCAAAAACTAATTTTAATAGTGTCTCAGTTTTTGAGTTTAATCTAGTGGCTATAGAGTTAAAGAAAACTATAATACATTATAACAAATCGATTTATATAGAATTCACAATTTTAGACCTGTCCAAAATTTTAATGTATAATTTTCACAATAATTAAATGAAACTAAAGTTTCAAAATAATTTAACCCTTAATTATATAGATACAGATGGTTTTGTATATCCAATAACAACGGAAGATTTTTATAGTGGCATAAAACATTCTGATCTAATTCAGTATTTTGATACGATAACCCATATAATTTCCTCAGCTTAATAAGAAAGTATTTGGTCATCTAAAGATAAAATGGCTGGAAAAATAGTAGTTTCATTTATAACGAACTCGGTTTTAACAATATGATGTTACAACGATAGAAAATAAATAAACAAAAAATTGGTTATATAATTTTTTTATATTTGACTCCGTTTATAACAACTTCGGATATATCAATAATTCGGCTATACCGACATGTTTTTAAACGAAATTGATTAAAAATTTTTGGATATACCGTCCAATTACAAAATATAATATTATGTATGCCTATTTATATAGGTACATACATAGTATACTATTGTATTGTAATCAATCAATTCTAATGGTTTTAGTTTTTAGCATTTCAATAAAATCAGATCAACGTAAAATAAAAATATGTCTCTATGTCTATGGAATTATCAATTTTAATTATAATAATCATAATAACGCATCAAAAATACAAAAAAAAATTTCATGAAAAGAAAAAGCATTATACATAAGCTTGTGGCTGACACATAAAATAAAACTCTAGCAAATGAGTTCGAATTTCAAGTCTTACACTCGTACTAATTCTAAAATTCACAGCATTTTTTTTTTAAACGACATTCGTTCATTACGACGAATATTTTCCGTCCCTTCATGGTCGTTATAAGCTAGTGTATTTTGTTTTTGTTTTGTTGTAACATCGTATATTGTTGTTCGTTTTTGTTACGTTTTTGTAAAATAAAACAACCGACTTTTGAAATATTTTCTGTAGTTGCCATTACGCTTGAGAGACAAAAAAATGATAAAATTTGTTTGCGTAAATTTAAAAAAAAAATATTCTTTTTTAATAAAATAATTTATAATTTAAATGATTTATTCGTTAGGACCTAACCAAAATCGACGCGTACGGTGTATAATTTCTGTAAAAAAAATTTTTAATAAGTAGTTATACAAATAAATTTACATGAAAGCATACGCGACGTAGTGTACCGCGGACTTTCAAAATTTAAAAATATGTGTATAAAAATATTGTAATTGTTTTTTATGTTGCTAAGATTAAGTTTAAAAATAAAATATTTTAAAATATTATCTTCTTTTAAATAATATTTTTTAAACATACATTTTATTCAAAATAATTGAAAATCCCTATAATATGTTTGTAAAACCAAAAAAAATATCTTTCTTAGAAAAAAAAATAAATAAAAGCGTACGACGTATAATTTCTGTCAAAAAATTTAGAAATAAGTATGTACATGAATTTACGTGAGAGTAACCAAAATACGCGTAACACGATGTACTGTCCCTCGAATTTTTAAAATTTGCAAATTGACAAAATGTATAAAAATATTATTATTGGTTTTTCTTATATTTCTAATATTATGTTTTAAAAAATAATACTTTTTTAAAATATATTTCATTAAAAAATATCGTATATTCAAAATAATTCAAAATACCTATAATATGAAATTAAAAAAAAATGTTTGTACTAAATTAAAACATTCAAATAAATATTTTTCGATAAATTAAAAAATGTACGCGCGTATCGATTTACGGATATGTAGATAGAAGTATTGACTTACTGCCGCATCAAATTTGTACGTTGTATGTTTTAAATTAGGTTAAGCCTCAATAATTGAAAATTTTATTTCACATTTCAAACATAGAAGAATGTTTTTTTTTTAATAAAAAACTAATTTTAGTTTTACTTTGCAATAACGAACGAATTTTATATAATGTATGCGTTCCTTTTAGAAAAAAGTGTAGATGAAAAGTAGATTGGAGTAGTTTGACATTTTAAAACTATTTGTCATTTGAGAAGTTAATTATATTTAACATATTTTATTAAAAAATAAAATAAAATAAAAAAAAAATATTTTATTCAATATATACTTTTATTAAACTAGTACTAGCCCCCTAAAACGTAGAAAATAAAAAATTGAAGGTAGATCTTTGGAGTTTATTACTGTTTTAATATAAAAGTAAATTGCTGGTATAAGAAACAGTTCTTTTAATGTTTGAAAAATTTTAAGATTAAAATATTGAAAATTTTCATTAACCAATTGATGGTAGATCTTTTGCATTTAAAAGTGTTTTAGTATAAAAGTAAATTGCTGAAATGGGAGACAGTTCCTCCTTCAATTAATCTTAATCCAGCAATTTACTTTTATATTAAAACACTTTTAAATGCAAAAGATCTACTATCAATTTTTGGTTAATGAAAATTTTCAATATATTAATCTTAAAAGTTTTCAAACATTAAAAGAACTGTTTCTTATACCAGCAATTTACTTTTATATTAAAACAGTAACAAACTCCCAAGATTTTTTTATTTTGACTATTTCCAAGTTGGATCCAATACATTAATACTAAAAACCGATTATTAAAATTATGCCTCCTAGTAAATTTAGCTAAATTAATTTAAATTTTATTAAACTGTAGCACAAATTAGTATACACATTACGAATATTCAGAGATGCTGGAAAGATAATATAAAAGCGTTATAAGTATTTGATAAAATCTTTATCTAGGTGATCAAACTAAATTTAAATAAAATTGTTTAATATTTAATAGGTATCTTTCAGTCTGAATACATTTTTGCACATATAAATAATGTTTCACGTTTAGTATAACTATGGATAATGATATACATACTTATGTAATATGTTTTCAAAATTGTTCCGAAACTATTTTGCTTTTCAAAACTAAAATCCATTCCAATCCAAATATTAGTTGTCAAAATTGTTTAATTAATACTTTTACTTATGACTTAGAATATATACATACATACCTACCTATTTATTCGTTTTTAAAGAAACTTGGTACAAATACTCAAATTTTATTTGATAGCAATTACTTATGATAATTTTTATAATAGTAAAACGATATATGTATATGTAATTAGTTCTTTGTTTTTGTTTCTTAATATTTTTTTACATACACAGATGCATATGCTGATAATAATATGACAATACATGGTAGTAATCTAATTAGAAATATTATTTTCATTAATGAAAATACAAATTCTTTAAAATATTTTTTTTAAACAAAATACGCACACGCATATTCATGTAAGATTATTATTAATATATTTATTATCTAACAAACACAAAACACAAATAAACTTACATTAGACACATGTATACTTTACTACTATAAACATATGTATACATAGAACAAACATATTTTTTATTTGCATATCAATAGCAAACTCTAAAACAATTTCATTTCACACGATTACATTTTGTCTTACTCACTTTGCATTTTTAAAATTTTAAGATCAATAAGTTAGGTAGTCTACTTTTTGTATTTTTCGTATTTTTTTAAAATGTTGGGGGGTCGTTGGTTCAAATTCTCTTCATTGTGAAATTTTTTTTTTAATAACTAAAAGTTTTTTTTTTATTTAAGCACCTATTTGTTTAAAATTGAAACTATCCAAATTAATTAATTTTATTTGTAATTTTTTTTAGTATTTCTTTTGAATTAAAAAAAAATCACAAACCAATTTTTTTCCTTTCAACGTGAATCGAACTCAGATCTATTTACACCCGAAGCCACATCGCTAACCACTGAACCATACAATTCTTATAAAGTTGTGGTCAGATTTCTAATATAAATGTATCACTAACTGACAGAATGAAAAATAAAGCCATAGACACAGGCAAGTTCATTTAAAAGTATATAATTATAAAGAATATTTTTTAAAATGGAAGAGGTAAATGCTTATTGATTATCAAATAACACCTATGATTTAACATAACTTAATCAAGGGAAAATCCATCTATAATGAAAAATTTTAGTTAAAGCCATCTGCCGAAAATTATTTACTTATCTACTCCTCTCATCTACTTTTTTTCAAGATCTGGTGTGGTGTAGCTGGCAGCAGTTGAGAGTAGAAAAGGGTAGTTTACTCCTCATAAAGGAACGAAAGTAATAACATTTTTTTGTTTGAAGAAACTTGTGAGTCATGAATCATGACCATACATGGAAATATATTTTTATCAATAAAAAACTTAAGATAAAGTAAACTAAAGAATCCAGAACCATTTTTTGCATGTTGTGCAGAACGTCATACAGGGATAAATTTTTAGTAAAAACTTCAGATTTTATTATTTAAATTTAGATCCAACTTACCTATGTAGCTATTAAGTTTAAAATTGGAATAAGGGGAGGACAAATTTATAAATAGTTAAAATTTATTCTTAGATTTATTGAAAAACTTTTATTCTATGTAGGAATTTTTTTTATATCTATGTTGTTGTTGTTGTTGTTTAGACGGGGGGGAAAGCAAGTCTCCCTTACACCTAGGCCTTACGGCCCGTTGTGCACCCCTCATTAAATACTTTCTATATATTTATAACTACTATATTATTTATTTTGTTTATATTATATATTTGAATATTTATATTATATTTGGTCACCATGGGGATTCGTAAAGAAAAATTATTTTTCAATAATTTTTTTAATTAAATATTGTATGGCCTGACCGGGAATCGAACCCGGACCCCCTCGGTTAATAAGCCAAAATGCTTACCCACTGCACCACCGAGGCCCCTATATCTATGTTAGTATGTTATAAATCTTAAAATTGACATTTAAAATAAAATCTCGATTTCTGTCAACTTGACTTTTATTTTGTACTTCTGACTGCTTCAATATAATAAAATACTAAGTACTAAAATTATGAATTGTGATCTATTAAATTTTATTAAACATATTATGTATTCCTAGAGCTTTTTAATTAGAATACAGAATACATATAGCATAGTTCAAATCGTACTAAGTAATTTAGAAAAAAAAGTAAAGTTATCATATGAAAGACAGAATTTTGGGTACTTGACTTCAGTAAATATATGTAGAGATATATTTAGAAATAAAATCAAATTTTCAGAACATTATATACTCGATCTATATTTATATTAAGAATTTAAAACGCTTTTCAGCACATTTTCAAAAAATTTTGTAAAAATGTGCCTATATAGCTTCATTCTGTCCGTCCGTATGTTTACAAAAACTTTTACACCGTTTTAAATAGAGTAAAGAAATTTTAACCATGGGTAGGTATTGCAAAACAAATAATTTTGTAGAAGAATTGTTTTCTGTAGCCCCACCTGTTTCAGGGCTACAGCCCGCCATAGTTGTAAAAAGCCCTATATTTAAATTGTTATAACAAGAGTTCTGCTGAATATATTTTCAATCTGGAAACGGTAAACGATAACTGGTTTTATAAACTTTATAACAAATGTTTAGGGTTGCCATAGGGTACTCAAATTTGACTTTACCCAAAACTCAATTTTTGCAAAATTTTTGGACCCACATATCTCCTAAACGGTTTAAGCTAAGGTCTTGAAATTGTGGGAGAAGTTAGATCCTCAGAAATAGGTAAAAGTCGGTTAACAAAATTTTTTTGTCAAGCCCCTATTTAGGAGCTATAAGGACTCGAAAATTGAAATTTAGCTATTTTTAAGCACCTGTAACTTGAATACCTGTCAAAATTTTTTTTCCTTAATATACAAAATTTAAAGATCCAACATTATATTTTAAAATATGTTAAAAGATTTTCTTAAATTTAAAAGGGGTTCTTTAAATTGAAGAAAGTGTCTCTCAGTTTTAACCATTTTTGCTTAAATAGTAAAATTCTAAGTAAAATTCCAAATTTTGGTGGAATTCACATTTTAATTCCTAGAACCTAAAAAAGTTTGGTGGAAGGGGAGTAGCGAGAATTATATCCTTGAGAAATTTGGCAACCTTCTCCATAGAGGGGTACTAAGGCTTAAAAATAAAATATTTACTGTTTTTATAAGTAAGCAGTAACTTAGTCACTAATGTTTATATTTCTTAAATTAAATGTTAATCTTGAAGCTTCAACATTATATTCCGATAAAATACTCAGTATGAAACATTATATTATTTTGAAAATGTGCTTTTTTAAAAACCCTTGGTTTTTTTCATCACTTGTTTTTGTGAAATAACTGTACCATATTAGACTCTCTTTAAAGCGGAATAATTTTAAGTTTCAAGCGCAAGAATTGTTGACAACATTATTGCTATAATTTTATTTAATTTAATATAAATTACATAAAACGATTTTTATACCCGTATATATAGTCAAAGGGTATAATAAATTTGCCTTTACATTTGTGACGCAGAGAAGGAGGGGGGGTAGATATAGACTCAAGTGTATGGATCGGATCAGAATCGAAAAAATAAATCGATTTAGCTTTTTTTTTTTGCAATAGCTGTCATCGCTATTTAAATCCAGCCATTTTGGTCCATGGGTTCGGGTAGCTGCCATACAACTTCTGTTTTTATATGAGTATTACTCTGTACTTATTACAGCTACTTGTCTGAAATTTTGTCAAAAGTAGTTTAGTTTTATGACCAAAGTTTCCAAAATTTAGTTGGTCTACTGCAGTGGGTTCGAGTTGCTGCCATACCACTTCTTATTTTATTAGAGCGTTAATCTCCACCTACTGAAGCTGGATGTCTGAAATTTTGCTAAACATAGTTTAGTGTAATGGCCAAAGTTTCTACGAAATTTGGTTGGTCTACTGTAGAGTGTTCGAGTACCTGCCATACAACTCCTTCTTTTATATGAGCATTACACTACACCTATTGAAGCTAGCTGTCAGAAATTTTACCAAAGATAGTTTAGTGTAATGGCCAAAGTTACTGCAAAATTTGGTTTATCTCCTGCAGTGGGTTCGAGCAGCTGCCATATAACTTCTTCTTTTATATGAGCATTACTCTACACCTAATAAAGCTGAATGTTTGAAGTTTTGGCAAAAGTAATTAACCGGATGATATAATGTTTATATCATACGGGTATCTCAGAGTTGACACAGTCTACTCTATTGCACTTTTCCTCGTTTTATATAAATTTAAAAGAAAAAATAGGTCGAATTTCGAGCATAGGACGATATTAGTACATAATAAAAATGCTTTGAACAAAAAGAAAATAAAATCAAATCGTATAAGAAGTCTAATAGAAATTACGTACATAATATTATAATACTATAAACGTATAAGGCTATTTCTTATATGTATGTACCTACTTCTATTTTAATATAGCTTACATAACTAAAAAAAAACTATTAAAATGTTAACTCAACGTTCTTTAGATTAAAAATTCCCATATATTAATTCTTTAACACAAAGTCAAAAGAAAATATATACATATATTAAAAAAAAAATTAAAAGAATAATTTAATGTATTTTAAATAAATAATTGCAATAGTTTCTATTTTTACAGGAGCAACAACACTCTAAAAATATTTTGGTATGAACAGAAAAAAAAAATCAAAACGTATAAGAAGTCTATTAGAAGATACATGCATAATATTATAATAAAAACGTATAACGCTATTTTAATACCACACTTACAGAAGTTAAAAAAAAACCTATTAAAATTTCAACTCAATGTCCTTTAGGTTACAAATTTCCACTTCTTAATTCTTTGACGTCAAGTCTAGAAAAGTCAAGCAAAAAAAGAATACATGTATATTAAAAGAGAAATTAAAATATGTCTTTTACGTATTTTAAATAAACAACTAACTGTAATAGTTTCTATTTTTTACAAAAATGACAAAAATTTCACAAAATTTACATTTTTTAATTATACTCGTCCGACGGGCTCTTTTACTATTTTAAAATAAACTAAAACATTAATGCTTTTATTATCTTTTTATCTCATAATTTAATATATCAATTTTCAATAATTCAAAATAATTTAAAAATTTAGTATTTGGATTTAACAGATTTAAAATTGTATATTAAATTGAATTCAAAAAATACTACGACAAATATAATAATGTTATATAACTTATTAAAATATCAAAAAAAATTTTACATACATGCAGCAAATAGTTTTAGTAGGCATTGAAAATAATTAAAGTTTCAAACACAATTAATTGATTATACATAGATTATGTATCATAATTATGATTGTAATATTTATAATAAAACCGGTACCTATTTATAGTATATGTTGAAATCGATGTTATAGAATAATCTACTTATATCTTAAACCCATTCTTTAAATATTTCAAAAAGGTATATCAAGTAATTCAGATAAATAGATATTTAAGTTTTGCAAAAAGATTTTTAAAGTTTTTGAAAAATAAATACGTAGATGTCTATATATTTTTATCTTTATATAATTTTTCTTAAAATAATTCAATCTGATATGTAATTTTTCTCTAAGATATTTGACAAAAAATATTTTGTTTGTGAATTTTTGAACTTCTGAATTTGTATTCTCGAACTTCCCCTCCATTTTCCTTGAACTTTCGATGAACTCATTGGAAATTATATATTGGTTCCGTTAAATACTTACATAAATTATAAAAAAAATTTACTTTTCACGAAATTTCAATCATATTCTTTCTTTGATGACGACTAAGGATTTTTTTATCAAAAAAAATATGTTAACAATTTTTTGAAAGTATTCAGTAAAGAAATTGAACAAACTTAGGATTTAGTCCTCAACACCGTTTCACATTTAAGTAACAACATCCTTGATGTTGAAAAAAATAAAATTATGCGAAATGGCGTCGTGTCACAAATGCAAAATAAAATTAAAGGTGAAATAGGAAACGAATGAAAAAAAAATTTATGAAGCATTTAAATGTTCTGCTGTGGATCAATCAATAATTACAAACAAACAACAATATTAAATTTATCTGTGATTACTGTCTCAAGTATATAAAAAATGTAAACCTGATATTGCAGAATATGCAACAAGCGGTAGCGAAAAATAATGAGCATCTTAGGGAATACAAATAAGACTTTTCAACGTCAATAAAATATAAAGAAGAGGAAGGATTGAAAATAATTACATGAACAGGTTAGATCAAATTAAAAATATTCAAATAAGAAATCATCAAAATGCTCAAAAATACAGAAGTCCTTAAAAATTAAAGTGAAAAGGAAAATGCATCATTTAAAAGTTCAATGAAAAAAAATGATGAGCTGTGCAATAATTTAAGAAATATTGTGAATGAATGTCATGGAAATATAGGTGAATCAATGTCATTTGCTAATATTTAAAAACAAAATTGACAGTATAACTGAATTTCCAATTAAAATGGAAAAAGGTCTACTGATAATAATTAAACCAAAACAAAAAACCCAAAGGTTTTTAAAAAAGCATATTTTCAAAATAATATAGTGTTTCATACTGAGTATTTTATCTGAATATAATGTTGAATTTAGAAATATATACGTTGGTGACTAAGTTACTGCTTACTTGTAAAAACAGTAAATTTTTTAAGTTTTAAGTCCTAATAGCCCAAATGGGGAAGGTTGCTCAATTTCTGAAGGATCTAATCGTTCCTACTCCCCTTCCCCCAACTTTTTTAGGTTCTAGGAATTAAATTGTGAATCCCTCCAAAATTTGGAATTTTACTTAGAATTTTACTATCTAAGCAAAAATGGTTAAAACTGAAAGACACCAAAACAGGGGACGCGACAAAAAAATTTTGTTAACCGACTTCTTCTAATTTTTGAGGATCTAACTTTTCCCAAAGTTTCAAGATCCAAGCTTTATCCGTTTAGAAGATATGTGGGGCCAAACATTTTGTAAAAATTGAGTTTTGCAAATGGTAAATTTTAGTACCGTATGGCAACCCGGTACATCTTAGTGATGTATTTTTGTGAAGCCTAAGAAAGCAGCTCTCTTTTACCGTTTTTATATTGAAAATATAGCTAACAGAACTCTTGTTATACCAATTTAAATATAGGGCTTTTTTGGAGTTTGTGGGGGCTTTGGAGTTTGCGGAACTTCGTCACCCTTCAAAATTAAGAAAAATCTCTGACACATGTTGAAATATAACTAAAGAGCTTTCAATTTTGTAAATCACAAAAAAAAATTTGAACAGGTACAGGTGTTTAAAAATAGCAAAATTTCAATTTTCGATCCCTTATAGTTCCTAAACGTGGGACTTGACAAAAAAATTTTGTTAACCAACTTTTACTTATTTCTGAGGATTTAACTACTCCCAAAATTTCAGGACCCTAGCTTGAGCCGTTTAAAAGATATGCCTGGCCAAAAATTTTGCAAAAATTTAGTTTTGAATAATGGTAAATTTTAGTACCGTATGGCAACCCTAAACATTTGTTTTTTAAAATATTATTAAGTTTTTAAAACCAGCTATCTTTTGCCATTTTCAGATTGAAAATACACCTTATAGAACTCTTGTTTTATCCATTTGAATATAGGGCTTTTTCCAACTTTGTGGGGCTGTAGCTCTGTAACGGGTGGGGCTACAGAAATTTTTTTTTTACATTCAATACAAGTTAATCCTTGTACACAATTGGAACATTCTATCTTAATTTTAATTTACTATTTTTATTAATTTCGATGATAAACCTTTAAACCTTGGGAAGTCTAGGAGAGGTACCTGAACCACAACTCCAATTGATGATAAATTAGGGGAACACGTGAAAATAGTGAAGAACACCCTTGTGTCAAACTTGATACCTCTATATTTGTTTGAATTTACCATCTTTATTATTTTCGAAGATATGCTTTAAGGTCCTCGGCACTGTGTGGATGGTCACCGACCCACTACTGCAATTGGTTCTAAGTTTCACAAACTCCAAGGTAATAGGTTTCGAACCTATGCTTGTTTGGCCTAAATTCAATCAAAAAAATCTAGGATCCGAATCCAAAGTCCGATCTCGACTCTACATAGCCTCCGCCGTAGTCTCATTACTAGTAACCTACAGCACAAATTTCATGAAGGTAGCGCTATTAGTTGTTGAGTTATTTTATTTTTTTTTTTCTATGTTCGTTAGCCCTTAAAACGATTAAAAGTTTTAAAAATATATCTACATAACAAGTAATGAAAAAAACAAGTGTTTTTAAAAAAGCTAATTTTTCATATCAATATTCAAATTATAATTCCAATGAACTCAAAAAAAACCTGCTAGCCATTTATTTTGATAATGGGTGAAATTAATGTTCGAGCTACAATGTTAAAATTTAATTTTGGAAATATATACACTTATAAATAAGTTACTAATTTATCATGTTCCCAAATGTTTATTAAGCAAATTTATGATAATTCGCAAGGATTAAACCCCACTTTGAAAAAACCCGGCCGAAAATTTTCTAGTTCTATGTGATATACACTAAAATTTGGAATTTTTCATAGAATTATATTATGAAAACAAAAATTGTTAAAACTAAAAAACAGTTTCACAAAAATTTGTATATTAATTAAAAAAAAATTTGGACATGTATTTAAGTTACAGGTGCTTAAAAATAGCAAAACAGTTCCTAAATAGGGGACATGGCAAAAAAAATTCTTAACTAACTTCTACTAATTTCTGAGCATCTAACTTTTCCTAACAGTTGAAATTTTAAGCTTGAGCCGTTCAAAAGATATTTGGCCAAAATTTTTGCAAAAATTCAGTTTTGCATAACCGTTAATTTTAGTACCGTATGACAACCACATACATTTGCTTTTCACAAATTTGTAAATCCTACAAAAACAGCTTTCTTTTACCGTTTTCAGAGTGCAAATAAACTTAATGTAATTCTGGTTATAAAAAATTTAAATATAGGGCTTTTTCCGACTTTGAGGAGCTGTAACTCCGTAACATATGGCGCTACGGAAAAAAGTTCTTCCATGAAATTATTTTTTTTGCTATATCCAACCTTGTAAAAGTTTTTTTAAACATACGGACGGGCAGAGTGAAACAAATAGGCATATTTTTTCGAAATTTTTGGAAAATGTACTAAAACAAGAACCAAACCTCATTTGAAAAATATTTTATTTACGTAGTAAAAAGTACAAAAGCTATTCAGGAATTTTTAACTTATATATTCAATAGGATAATATAAATCTAATAAAAACGAGGAAGAGTGTAGTAGAGTAGACTGTGTCACCTCTGGGATACCCGTATGACCGTAACATATACATTATATTATCCGGTTAATTACTTTTGGCTTTATTAAGTGTAGTGGAATACTCATAGAAAATAAAGAGTTGTATGGCTGCTACTCGAACCCTCTGTCGTAGACCAACCAAATTTTGCAGAAACTTTGGCCATTACACTAAACAATTTTTGGCAAAAATTCAGACACCCAGCTTCATTAGGTGGAGAGAAATACTCATATAAAATAAGGAGTTGTATGGCAGCTACTCGAACCCTCTGCAGCAGACCAACCAAATATTGCAGAAACTTTGGCCATTACACTAAACAATTGTTGGCAAAAATTCAGACACCCAGCTTCATTAGGTGGAGAGTAATGCTCATATAAAATAAGAAGTTGTATGGCAGCTACTCGAACCCACTCCACTAGACCAATCAAATTTTGCAGAAACTTTGGCCATAAAACTAAACTACTTTTGACAAAATTTCAGACACGCAGCTGTAATAGGTACAGAGTAATGCTCATATAAAAAAAGAAGTTGTATGGCAGCTACCCGAACCCATGGACCAAAATGGCTGGATTTAAATAGCGATGACGGCTATTGCAAAAAAACGAATTTGCGAAAATTTCAAGATCCTAGCTCCTTTAGTTTTTGAGTTATCGTGCGGACGGACAGACGGACGGACAGACGGACGGACAGACGGACGGACAGACGGACGGACGGACGGACGGACATACATAGCTAAATCGATTTATTTTTCGATTCTGATCCGATCCATACACTTGAGTCTATATCTACCCCCCCTCCTTCTCTGCGTCACAAACGTAATGGCAAATTTATTATACCCATTGACTATATAGTCATACGGGTATAATTATTATACCCATTGACTATATAGTCATACGGGTATAAAAAGCTAACACATTCACTAATCAGTACTAGATTTTGAGTTTGATTAAAATTTGTATGAATGTTTTTGTTAATACAACATAGAAATAATTAAAGAATTAAAAGTTTCAACAGATATTAAATTGATTTTGTTAACAGAAATCTCACATTTTTCAATTTTTAAATCAATTTACACAAAATATGGATTTATATATGGTGGCATTTTGGTTGTGTTAAAAATTTTCTTGAAGGTTTTATAGCGCATTTTTTTACAGTTGCGCAGTTTTAAATATTTAACTTTGCAAAGACGATTTGATGAAAGAAAATTTATTTGGATATTTTTTCTGACGAAAGTTTTAATAATGAAACGAACTTAAATGTCATAGACTGCATGAGGTTAAAGCGCTGGCCGATGTTTTAAGAGAAAAATACCATTTCCAAGGTAAAATTTTATTCTTAAACGTAAATTTAATAATATTATTTCGAAGGAAATTGAACAGAAAGTTTTTAAAGAATTAATCAGTTATGTAGAAACTATTAAAAAAGTTAAGAGAATCTTATAATAAATAACTATTGTTGTAGAACTATAATAATTGACATTGATAGGTAAAATATTTTCATGTTATAGATACTTTATTTGCATGACTTTGTTAAATGGAAATACCAAATATAAATGGAAAATTATTTTTGTAAAATAGCATTATAAGTTCTGTGCAATTAAACATATTAAACTTTCTTATTTTTGGACTAATTTTTGCACATACAATATTTTGTTTTAAATTGCTAATCTATAAATACATGTAATTATTATCCAAAATTATTCATTTTTAATTTAAATTTAACTAGAACTGTGACTCATAAATATTAAATTAAAATGTCTTGTCCTTTTCTCCGTCGTCAACACTCACAAATATCTGCTAGTACAACTGATACATCGGCAGGTTTATGGACGGCTGAGGATGATTTGTCTGAGAGAGCAGATGATGCATTAACTTTAACACACTTACAAATGGCAATTCAATTATTAACAGAACCATCAGTAAATAACAATAATTTGATTCAAACTTAAAATTTTATATCTGCTTTTTTTTTAAGAATGATGATTTGAACACTGCAGTTTCCTCGTTGGCTGCAAAATATTCGACAAAATGGCCAAACCTTATATTTTTGTATGTTCCATCAAAACTACCTATTTATTTACTTTAAAACTGCAAATAAAATTTTTTCTATTAGGAAAGTGAGCGAAGAAACTTTGAAAACATATCCAAATTATGATTACTTATCAGATATACAAAGTACACTATTGGATATGGATGAGGATAGTGCTAGTGAAATTTTAGTTTTACTAGGTGAAGAACTAATAATATCCTGTTGCAGTGGAATTATTGAAAGAGCATTCCGTTGTCTTGGTACTGATTTACAAGAGTTTTTGGGTTCATTAGATGGTGTTTATGATGTATTAAAATTACAAGAGGTTTTTATGCTTAAATTTTTAAAAAAAGAAAGTGTTATCTATTATTTATATTTAGGAAGATGTAACTGACACTGGGTTTGTATGTGCAGGGGATGGTGAATTAATTTTTACATCTGAACGTCCAGTAATTGCATGGTTATTATTGGGTTCACTAAAGGCTTTAACACGTATACTTTATGATATAAATGTTCACATCAAAATTGAACCAGTTGAAAACGATCCTAGACGTTACAGATATCTTTTCTTCTTAGCTTATGAGACTCATAAAACTGATGAGGTATTAAAATTACAAAAGTCAACATTAGCAAATACGGATTTAAAAATCAGTATGGCCACTTTTTGCATACAGTTTCCCTGGCATTTCATAATGAATGAAAATTTAGAATTCGTTCAATTAGGAACGGGATTTAGTAAATTATACAAACAATACTTTAGTTGTTATGGTAAATTTGCTACGATTTATTTAAATTTTAAACGTCCACAGGGTTTATCTTTAAAATTTCGTGAAATTGCACGACGCACATATACTCCGTTTTTAATAACACTGAAAAGCCCGCCTGATGCAATAAATTTTACATCTGAAGGCTTAGAAATTAAGGGACAAATGGTATTTTGTCCAGAATCGAATTCACTTTTATTTATGGGTTCACCATTTTTGGATGGCTTAGATGGATTAACTGATAACGGTCTCTTCATTTCTGATATTCCACTGCATGATGCAACGCGTGAAGTAATCCTAGTTGGAGAGCAGGCCAGAGCACAAGATGGTTTACGTCGACGTATGGATAAACTAAAAAACTCAATTGAAGAAGCGAACACTGCTGTAGCTAAAGAACGAAAAAAAAATGTTAGTTTATTACATATGATTTTCCCAGCCGAAATCGCTGAGCGACTATGGTTGGGGACTAAAATTGATGCCAAAACTTATCCAGACGTTACTTGTTTATTTAGTGACATAGTTGGTTTCACAAGCATCTGCTCAAAAGCTACACCATTTATGGTCATCAGTATGCTAGAAAGTTTATATAAGGTATTTGATGAATTTTGTGGTATTTTTGATGTATACAAAGTGGAAACAATCGGAGATGCTTATTGTGTCGCAAGTGGTTTACATCGTGTTAGTATTTATGACGCTCATAAAGTTGCATGGATGGCTTTAAAAATGATTCAAGCATGTTCAAATCATAATACACCAGATGGTGAACACATTAAGATGAGGATTGGATTACATACTGGTACTGTTTTGGCTGGAGTAGTTGGAAGAAAAATGCCTCGTTATTGTTTATTTGGACATAATGTAACAATCGCCAATAAATTTGAATCGGGTAGTGAAGCGTGCCGCATCAATGTTAGTCCAACAACGAAAGAGTAATTTAAAATTTTAGTAAACTTTGTTAATTTTTTTTTAATCTTTTATTTTTAATTTTTTCTAGATGGCTCACAAAGCATGATGGTTTTATTTTTGAATTAAACCCTAGAGATTCCAAATATTTACCAAAGGAATATTCAAGTAAGGGAGAATTTGATACATGTTATTTTTTAGAAACATATCGTCATAAAAATGTAAATGTTAGTGCTTCATTAAATGAACATATTGCAGAAGCTTTAAGGAGAATTTAAATTACAAATTTAACATTGAAAAAAATTGAACATTTTTTAGAGTTTTTTAGAAAAAAAAATAGTATATAACACTAGCCTATAACATAAAAATATTTTATAATAAGACTTGAATAAATAAAAAAATTCTATACAAAATGTAAATTCAAAGTCAAATATATTAAATATTAAAAATTTTAGTAATTGCATCTAAGTCATATAAGACAAAATTGTTTCAATGTTACCAAATTTTTAAAATTAAAGTCTAACAAATATAATAGAAATACGTTTACTTATTTATGAAGCGTTTTGCATGCATAGATCTAAACCAATTCTAGCGTGTGAAACTCAAAAGTGCAAAGCAAAACATGAAAGTTAAATTAGCTTAAATTTTGACGATTTGAAAATGCATCAGCCAAACATAGTAACTATACATAATTAAATATCTTAAATAAAATATTTTAAAAATATTTTAAAATTCTAATTATATTTTTCAAGAAAATAAACAAAATCTAATATATAAAGAAGAAAATTTGTTTGTTTGTAGTGGCTTCTTTATCCAGGGTTCACAAGAAAACCACTCAACCGGTCAAGGAATGCTTCAGGGAGCCCGGTGAGTTTTAAGTCAAAAAAGGAGGTTGACAATAAATTTTGTTGGATTCGGTTAAACCATTTGGTCACGACGACGCAATAAAGTATTTTCAATGTTTTTAATGTCGAGGCTAAACAGTTTGACCATTCGACTTGAAACTTTGCACAAATTTTTCGTTTAGCCAACGAAATTTATTATATATAGTAAGATGGAATATATTAATCTATTTCGGCCTGGTGGGCTTCCAAGAAATTTTTTTTCATATTTGTATGCATTTCATATTTGAGACACTGAAACAAATTTGCTATGTGCAGTTAACCCATTTGGACACGAAGACCAACGAATCTTTTTTGGTTAAACAATTTAATCATTCCTAAATCTAGAAATCAAAAAAGCTCAATTTCAGATATATTTTATTAATACTCTTGCGAAACATGCTAAAATAAATAATATTTTAAAATATTTATTGCAAAAAAAGCATAAATTTCTTTCATAAAATCATAAAAAAACAAGTAAAGAAATAGTCAGTCGGTGCAACCGACTTAGAAATACCCTACACATATTTGGTTAAAATTTAAGGTGAAGTCCATAAGTCATTTTAAAACCATAAAGCTTTTATTAGTTTGATCGTAAGACATAGTTAACCAAATTAACTTAATAATACTAAAAACATTTTCTAATTATTTTATCAATTCAAAAATATTAAAAATTCTTACAAATTTATCTATTTAAAAATATTAAGAAAGAGAAAAACTTGAAAAGATTACAAAATTACATATTTAATATTTTTTATCCAAATCAATAAAATTTTACACACTTGCAGCAATTACTTCTTTTCATGATTTTTTGCTGTAATGCATTTACTGTTCAATGATTTAGTACCCTTGATTAATTAATTTGTGATAATATATACATAAAAGGTTTTAAAATTTAATGTTTTTTAATGTTACATAAATTTGTTTGTTTATTTGTTTGTTTGCTTGTTTGTCTAGGATTCACATGAAAACCACTGGTCAGATTGTCACTAATTTTACAGGAATAATTCTGGGAGCCCTGGTAGTGATATAGGCTATATCACAAGTTTATAAGTCAACTGGTTACGGCTCCAGAGGCATTTTAAACTTTTTTGATGTTGAATCGAAACGGTGCGACGGATTGATTTAAAATTTAAAAAAAATTTGCTTGCTAGATGAAGAAATTATTATACCTATAGTCAAACGGTTATAATAATACTTATATGTAAAATAGCAATTACCCGGCGGACGTTGCCCCGCCACTCAATGGAGTTTTAATTTAAGTTGATGTTATTGAAAAAGGTTACCACAAAAATTACGCATGTTGTACATGTTAATTTTAAAATGTAATAAAGAAATTTTTTTAAAACGCTTTTTTTAGAATTATTCTTGCAATTTTTCAACAAATTTGTCAAATTTCACTTGAAAATTTTCATAATTATTAAATTATAATAAAAATCAAAATTTTAATTCAGTTGACATTATTCGCCGGAAACCCACCATCCTCGTCAAGGAGCACCAAAATGTCAAGAAGCACCACGCATAGAAAAATTAAAGATAATCGTTCAAACTGTTTTGCAAACTGTTTTTTAAAGTTTTTGTTTCGCAATCGAATTTTGTTTAAAAGACAAAACATGTTCTTGAACATTCCCCTAATTCAAAGAAGTTTTACCTACTTTGCAAGTAATTTATTAGACTATTATACAAAATATTGATTGTGCTTTAAAAAAAAATAATGATTATTTGGATGAATATAAAAAGGAATTTCAAAGTGCTATTAAAAAAAAATTAAAATGAAGTAATTCAGTTACTGAAAGCTATAGGAAATAGATATATGGAAGTGTATAGAAAGCTAAAAAAGTAAACAACAAAAAGAATTCGAAAAAATTTCAAAAATAACCTATGTGTTCAAAATGGAAAGTGAAAAACTAAATACAGTGATAAATAATTTTTATTAAAAAGCCATGAACTCTGTAATCAAATAAAAAGCTTAAACGAAAATTAAATAAAACTTAATATAGGTGAAGGAGCTTTTCATTCACTGATATTGTGAAACACAGTGCAAGTGTCAACAAAAATAGGCTTAATGCATTACCAGCAATGAAAAAAAATTTGTTTTTATTAATAAAACCAAAAAATAAGCATAAAACAGAAATTACACTTAAATATCCAAAAAATCTAAAAATAAAAAATGTTGAAAGTAGAAATAATGGTACTATTTTAATTGAAACAGATTCAAATAAAAATCGTGAAAAAATAAAAAGTGAACTTGAAAATAAAATGAAGGAGAAATATTTTATCAAAATTTCTGTGGAAATAAAACCTAAATTTGAAATTTTGCATATAAACAATAAAATAGTTTTTTTTGAACAGAGTGAGCTAAAAATAATAACATTAAATCCGGTTAATAAATAAAACAAAGAAATGCAGAACGCTGTATTTGAAGTGGATAAGGATTCTTTCCCGAAAATATTAGCTGCGGAAACACTTTGTATTGGTTAGGAAAGGTGCAAGGTTTTTGATGCTATTAGTGTGAGAAGATGTTACAAGCGCAAAAGCTTTTACCATAAATCGGTTGACTGCACAAACAAAGAAACATTCACGAAGTGTCACCAGAACCATAAAACGATTGATTGCAAACAACAGGAAGAAACGAATGAATGCATAAATTGGAAGAAAAATAATGAAAAATTCAAGCTAGGACTAAATTTAAAACATAAAATATTTAGTAGATTCTGTCCAGTATATAAAAAAAAAATAAATGAAAGAAAGCAAGATATTGGCTACCAAGAATTAAAAAAATGGGAAGAGATGAAAACATGTCGAATAATTGTGCAAAGGGTGTTCCAGAATTTGTTGTTGATATTTATGATAATAATAACAGTAATAATAATAATGAAAGAAATATTGAAGGCATAGCAATAGTAAATAAGAATGAAATAGATATTAATGAAAACAACTATAATTATAATACCAATAATAATAATGTTGAAAATAATCAGGTCAATAATAATGTTAGTAAAAATAAATCCAATAATAATGAAAGAAATATTGAGGGTGAAGTAATTGTAAATAAGAATAAAATAAGTATTAATGAAAATAACTATTATTATAATAGCAATAATAATAATAATGTTGAAAATAATCATATCAATTATAATGTTGGTATAATTAAATGTAAATCTAATAAGGAAAAGAAAAACAGTAGCATAATAGAATAAGGAACAGATTAATCTGAATATTTCTAAAGATTCAAATTTTTTATACCCTAACTGGAAAAAGAGTGAAACACTAAATCCAAAAACCGAAAATAAGGAACAGAATAATCTGAAAATTTCTAAAGATACCAATAAAAGTTTGCTTGACCCTATGGTGCTTCAAATTATAAAATTTACAAAAAGAGCAATTGAAAGTGGTGATACATATACGTTATCATCCAGATTAAGAGATCGTAGAATATATAGCAACGTGAGAAAATACTTATCATATTTTTATGATGAAACTGATATTTCTTATAATGGTATGACATAAACAAATATCAAAGTAGTAATCGATCAAGAAGGATTACTAATAGATTATAAAAAACTACGTAAAATATAATATAAATATTATGAAAATATCGGAGTCTCTCATGCGGATGTTATAAAGGATCCAAAAGTGTATAGAAATCACATTGATAATAAATATCGAGAGTATCTTCAAAAAATAAGAGAAAACTGGCAAAAATATATGATAAGCGTTCGAAAATGATCAATCACCCAAATATAGTAAAACAAATAGGTAATCTAAATATTTTATAATTAAATATCTGAAACATAACAAATAAAATTTTAGAATTAGAGGTTTTAATCACAGAGCTCAAGGATATTGATATAGGAATACTTACAGAGGTATGGATATTCGACAACGAAATTGATATCATAATATTCCCAATTTTAAAGCTTTTATAACTGCAGAAAAGAAAAAAGGGGAGGAGGTACAGCAATTTTTGAAAAGGATAACATACCTTTTAATGTAGTATTTAAGGATGAAAGATATAACTATATGGTAATTGAAATCCTAAACTTTCTACCAAGAGTAAAAATTGGAACATTCTACACACCTCCAGCGGGAAACAGCAATTTTTAGCACATTTTCAAAAAAATTTTGTAAAAATGTGCCTATATAGTTTTACTCTGTCCGTCCGTCCGTCCCTTTTTATTAACGGCTGACTAGAGTTCTATAAGGTATATTCCAACCTGAAAAGGGTAACAGATAGCTGTTTTGATAAACTTTACAAATCTTGAAAAACCAATTGTATAGGGTTACCTACGGTACTAAAATTAACCGTAATAAAAAACTAAGTTTTGCAAAATTTTTAAATCTTTAGATCCTTAGAAATAATTAGGAGTCAGTTAAGAAAATTTTTTTGTCGCGCCTCCTCTTTAGGAGCTGTAAGGGGTCGAAAATTTCTAAAGGTCTAACTTCTCCCAAAATTTCTTGAACCGTTTAGAAGATATGTGGGGCCAAAATTTTTTCAAAAATTGAGTTTTGCATAATGGTAAATTTTACTACCGTATGGCAACTCTATACATTTGAACTTTATACTTTTGTCAAGCCCATAAAAGCAGCTCTCTTCTCCCGTTTTTAGATTGAAAATACATTTAGCAGAACTCTTGTTATACTAATTTAAATATAGGGTTTTTTGATATTTTCGGGGGCTGTAACTTTGGCACCTTTCAATACTTAGAAAAACCTTTGACACACGTTGAATTATAATTATAGATCTTTCAATTTACTACATTAGTAAAAAAAAAATTTTAACAGGTATTCAAGCTACAGGTGTTTGAAAATACCAAAATTTCAATTTTCGAGCCCCTATAGCTCCTAAAAAGGGGGCTTGACAAAAAAATTTTGTAAACCGACTCCTACTAATTCTGAAGGACCTAACTTCTCCCAAAATTTCAAGACCGTAGCTTGTACCTTTTAGAAGATATGTGTGGCCGAAAATTTTGCAAAACATGAGTTTTGCATAATTGTAAATTTTAGTACCGTATGCCAACCCTAAACATATGCTCTTAATTATTTATAAAGCTTATAAAACCAGCTATCTTTTTCCGTTTTCAGATTGAAAATATAACCAACAGAACTCTTGTTATAAAAGTTTAAAAATAGGGCCTTTTCTAAATTTGGGGGCTATAGCTCCGTAACGGGTGGGGCTACAGAAAAAAATTCTTCTACGAAATTATTTCTTTCGTAATATCTACCCGTGGTTAAAATTTCTTAATTCTATTTCAAACGGTGTAAAAGTTTTTGTAAACATACGGACAGAGAGACAGACGGACAGACAGACGGACAGACAGACGGACGGACAGAGTGATACTATATAGGCACATTTTTACAAAATTTTTTGAAAATGTGCTAAAAAGAGTAAAATATATTCTATTTAAAAAGAAAGTAGAAAAATTAATTAAGGAAGCTAAAAATAAACATGTTGTTAGAAGTATTGACAAGCCCCGCTTTCCATGACTCTAAAAAATTATGGGAATCTTTAAATCTAATATATAGAGGAGAAAATTTGTTTGTTTGTTTGTTTGTCCAGGATTCACGTGAAAACCACTGCGGCGATTGTCACAAAATTTTAAAGGAATAATTCCGAGAGCCCGGGGGATGACATCACATTTTAATCAACAGGTTGGGGCTCCAGAGCCGTTTTAAGCTTTTTCGTGTTTTGGATGTCGAGCAAAAATGGTTTGACCGATTGACTTGAAATTTTGCACAAATGTTCCTCTTAGCAACCGGAAATAGTTTATACAATTTTGGTTGGAATAAATTAACCTGTTTGGGCCTGGGGGGCTTCCAAAAATTTTGTGTTTCCGATTTGTGTCCAATTTTACAGGGTGGTTTCGCAGTCGGAAAGAGAGTCTGCCACAAATTTTTGTTGAGTTCGGTTAACCCGTTTGGGCAAGAGGGCGCAAAGAAGCTTTTTCAATGTTTTTGATGTCGAGTCAAAACGGTTTGACCAATTGACTTAAAATTTTGCACAAATGTTCGTGTTAGCAACCGCAATTAGTACAAATTTGATTGGAATAATTTAACCCATTTCGGCCTGGCGGGCTTTCAAAAAATTTTGTGTTTCCGATTTGTGTCCAATTTTACAGGTTGATTTTGCAGTCTAAAAGAGAGGCTGCAAAAAGTTTTAGTTAAGTTCGATTAAACCGTTTTCCACGACGACGCCATGAAGTTTTCTATAAATTTTAATTGCTTAAACGATTAAAATAAAATTTTCTCTTGTTATAAAAGTTTAAAAATAGGGCCTTTTCCAAATTTGGGGGCTATAGCTCCGTAACGGGTGGGGCTACAGAAAAAAATTCTTCTACGAAATTATTTCTTTCGTAATATCTACCCGTGGTTAAAATTTCTTAATTCTATTTCAAACGGTGTAAAAGTTTTTGTAAACATACGGACAGAGAGACAGACGGACAGACAGACGGACAGACAGACGGACGGACAGAGTGATACTATATAGGCACATTTTTACAAAATTTTTTTAAAATGTGCTAAAAAGAGTAAAATATATTCTATTTAAAAAGAAAGTAGAAAAATTAATTAAGGAAGCTAAAAATAAACATGTTGTTAGAAGTATTGACAAGCCCCGCTTTCCATGACTCTAAAAAATTATGGGAATCTTTAAATCTAATATATAAAGGAGAAAATTTGTTTGTTTGTTTGTTTGTCCAGGATTCACGTGAAAACCACTGCGGCGATTGTCACAAAATTTTAAAGGAATAATTCCGAGAGCCCGGGGGATGACATCACATTTTAATCAACAGGTTGGGGCTCCAGAGCCGTTTTAAGCTTTTTCGTGTTTTGGATGTCGAGCAAAAATGGTTTGACCGATTGACTTGAAATTTTGCACAAATGTTCCTCTTAGCAACCGGAAATAGTTTATACAATTTTGGTTGGAATAAATTAACCTGTTTGGGCCTGGGGGGCTTCCAAAAATTTTGTGTTTCCGATTTGTGTCCAATTTTACAGGGTGGTTTCGCAGTCGGAAAGAGAGTCTGCCACAAATTTTTGTTGAGTTCGGTTAACCCGTTTGGGCAAGAGGGCGCAAAGAAGCTTTTTCAATGTTTTTGATGTCGAGTCAAAACGGTTTGACCAATTGACTTAAAATTTTGCACAAATGTTCGTGTTAGCAACCGCAATTAGTACAAATTTGATTGGAATAATTTAACCCATTTCGGCCTGGCGGGCTTTCAAAAAATTTTGTGTTTCCGATTTGTGTCCAATTTTACAGGTTGATTTTGCAGTCTAAAAGAGAGGCTGCAAAAAGTTTTAGTTAAGTTCGATTAAACCGTTTTCCACGACGACGCCATGAAGTTTTCTATAAATTTTAATTGCTTAAACGATTAAAATAAAATTTTCTCTTGTTATAAAAGTTTAAAAATAGGGCCTTTTCCAAATTTGGGGGCTATAGCTCCGTAACGGGTGGGGCTACAGAAAAAAATTCTTCTACGAAATTATTTCTTTCGTAATATCTACCCGTGGTTAAAATTTCTTAATTCTATTTCAAACGGTGTAAAAGTTTTTGTAAACATACGGACAGAGAGACAGACGGACAGACAGACGGACAGACAGACGGACGGACAGAGTGATACTATATAGGCACATTTTTACAAAATATTTTGAAAATGTGCTAAAAAGAGTAAAATATATTCTATTTAAAAAGAAAGTAGAAAAATTAATTAAGGAAGCTAAAAATAAACATGTTGTTAGAAGTATTGACAAGCCCCGCTTTCCATGACTCTAAAAAATTATGGGAATCTTTAAATCTAATATATAAAGGAGAAAATTTGTTTGTTTGTTTGTTTGTCCAGGATTCACGTGAAAACCACTGCGGCGATTGTCACAAAATTTTAAAGGAATAATTCCGAGAGCCCGGGGGATGACATCACATTTTAATCAACAGGTTGGGGCTCCAGAGCCGTTTTAAGCTTTTTCGTGTTTTGGATGTCGAGCAAAAATGGTTTGACCGATTGACTTAAAATTTTGCACAAATGTTCCTCTTAGCAACCGGAAATAGTTTATACAATTTTGGTTGGAATAAATTAACCTGTTTGGGCCTGGGGGGCTTCCAAAAATTTTGTGTTTCCGATTTGTGTCCAATTTTACAGGGTGGTTTCGCAGTCGGAAAGAGAGTCTGCCACAAATTTTTGTTGAGTTCGGTTAACCCGTTTGGGCAAGAGGGCGCAAAGAAGCTTTTTCAATGTTTTTGATGTCGAGTCAAAACGGTTTGACCAATTGACTTAAAATTTTGCACAAATGTTCGTGTTAGCAACCGCAATTAGTACAAATTTGATTGGAATAATTTAACCCATTTCGGCCTGGCGGGCTTTCAAAAAATTTTGTGTTTCCGATTTGTGTCCAATTTTACAGGTTGATTTTGCAGTCTAAAAGAGAGGCTGCAAAAAGTTTTAGTTAAGTTCGATTAAACCGTTTTCCACGACGACGCCATGAAGTTTTCTATAAATTTTAATTGCTTAAACGATTAAAATAAAATTTTCTCTTGTTATAAAAGTTTAAAAATAGGGCCTTTTCCAAATTTGGGGGCTATAGCTCCGTAACGGGTGGGGCTACAGAAAAAAATTCTTCTACGAAATTATTTCTTTCGTAATATCTACCCGTGGTTAAAATTTCTTAATTCTATTTCAAACGGTGTAAAAGTTTTTGTAAACATACGGACAGAGAGACAGACGGACAGACAGACGGACAGACAGACGGACAGACAGACGGACGGACAGAGTGATACTATATAGGCACATTTTTACAAAATTTTTTGAAAATGTGCTAAAAAGAGTAAAATATATTCTATTTAAAAAGAAAGTAGAAAAATTAATTAAGGAAGCTAAAAATAAACATGTTGTTAGAAGTATTGACAAGCCCCGCTTTCCATGACTCTAAAAAATTATGGGAATCTTTAAATCTAATATATAAAGGAGAAAATTTGTTTGTTTGTTTGTTTGTCCAGGATTCACGTGAAAACCACTGCGGCGATTGTCACAAAATTTTAAAGGAATAATTCCGAGAGCCCGGGGGATGACATCACATTTTAATCAACAGGTTGGGGCTCCAGAGCCGTTTTAAGCTTTTTCGTGTTTTGGATGTCGAGCAAAAATGGTTTGACCGATTGACTTGAAATTTTGCACAAATGTTCCTCTTAGCAACCGGAAATAGTTTATACAATTTTGGTTGGAATAAATTAACCTGTTTGGGCCTGGGGGGCTTCCAAAAATTTTGTGTTTCCGATTTGTGTCCAATTTTACAGGGTGGTTTCGCAGTCGGAAAGAGAGTCTGCCACAAATTTTTGTTGAGTTCGGTTAACCCGTTTGGGCAAGAGGGCGCAAAGAAGCTTTTTCAATGTTTTTGATGTCGAGTCAAAACGGTTTGACCAATTGACTTAAAATTTTGCACAAATGTTCGTGTTAGCAACCGCAATTAGTACAAATTTGATTGGAATAATTTAACCCATTTCGGCCTGGCGGGCTTTCAAAAAATTTTGTGTTTCCGATTTGTGTCCAATTTTACAGGTTGATTTTGCAGTCTAAAAGAGAGGCTGCAAAAAGTTTTAGTTAAGTTCGATTAAACCGTTTTCCACGACGACGCCATGAAGTTTTCTATAAATTTTAATTGCTTAAACGATTAAAATAAAATTTTGTACCAGCATTTTAATTAAAACCAAAGGGTTACTTTGTTTTTGACCTGTTTTCGCGTTTTGAACAAATATTCAATGAAATTTTCAAATTTTTGGTTTGAACCTTTATTCCAAAAGCTCACTGAATTAATAAGACTAATTTTTTTGCCCTCAAATAGTCTCAAATAGTGCAAAAGCTAAATGATAAAAAAAATAAAGCTAATAAAGAATCCGAATAATAATATCTTTTAATTTAAATAACGTAAAATTTTCCTTCTTTACATTTTTTCGTAGGTCTGTGTTTCTTATCTACTTTGCTGTCGTTGTTTTCTAAAAAAAGATTTCAGTGTAAAATTGCAGTTTTCTTCAAATAAAATGTAAAATCAAAAAAATTCAATTTCGTATATATTATGCTTAAATATGTACCTAGTATTTTAAAACAGTTTTTCCAAGAAAGAAGCCTACATTTCTCTCATAAAATCATAAACAAACGAGGAAGACCGTAGTAGAACTTTCAAATATGTACAAAACAAAATATAAGTTGAAGAGCAAATTTTTAAACATTTTCTAAACCATCGACTATATTTTATTCAAACGTTGGCAATTCAAGAAACTACTATTGACATAGTATAATTACATAATGGCAAATTTAGTATACCCTTTTGACCTCTCAATGATATTTTAATTTAAGTTGATGTTATTTGAAAAAGTTAACACAAGAATGATGTACATGTTAATTTTAAAATGTAATAAAGCTATTTTTTTAAAACGACTTTTTAGGGATTATTCTAGCAATTTGCCACAAATCAAATTTCACTTAAAACTTTTCATAATTATTAAATAATAACAAAAAATTCAAGGAGCACGAAATTGTCAAGAAGCAGAAGAAAAACGTATAGAAAAATTAGAAATGATAGTTAAAACTGTTTTGCAAACTGTTTTTTAAAGTTTTTGTTTCGTAATCGGCTAGAAGAACTCGACAAAACATTTTTTTAAACATTCCCCTAATTCAAAGAAGTTTTACCTACTTTCAAAAATTTAACGTAATTTACTTACAAAAAGTTTTTTTTTGAATAATCGTAGGAATGAAAAAATCTGTAAAAAGCTGCTGTGCCACAATGGGTTAACGGAACTCAACAAACCTGTTTTTGAAACTTTGAGCAAGCAATATTTCGCAAAATTGGATGTAATATCCTTTCCAAATTTTTTTTTTTTAAATTGTCGGGCGGCAAGGGGTAACAAATTCCAAGTCTGTTAATAGAGTGAACCCCATTGTCAAAGAGGAACACATATTCAAAATTTGAAGTCAACCTGTTAAACCATTTCTAATTTACAGCAAAGTAATGAAAAAACCTATTAAAAGCTGTTGGGCGGCAACGGGTTAACGGAACTCAACAATAACTTTTTGAGATTTTCTTTTTAACCAAAAAGGTCCTTCGAAAAAATGGCCGAAACTTTCTTCTATGCAATTTGCACGCTCCCGGGCAACGCCGAGTAAATCTGCTAGTAATACTATAAAAAATAATAATGACCAAAAATCTGAAACAATTAATTACGCTTTAAAGAAAAATGGCGAGAAAATAATTAAAGAAAATGAGACGGCCGATACTATTAAAAATTTTTTTAATGAAATAAGTAAATGTATTCTAACTGAAAGTCGGAATTCTAGTTAACAATGCTGCTATAAACGAACTTCTATGCCTTTCAGGGTCATCTGCATTCAATTGAACCGGCAATCCTAGCTCTATGTGAAACTCAAGTTAGTGGTCACAATGTTAACTTCGATATTAACGGCTACTCACTTATTTTAAACTTCGTTCCTAAAAGAGGTATCGCCACTACATAAAAAAAGACATTGCTTTCAACACTCTTGTCAAATATAAATCTTCCAGTCCAACTTTCAATTACATTTGGGTCAAAATTCATGTTGCAAAGCTTGTTATTCATTTCTGTTTTCTTTACAGATCACCCAACTCAAGTGAATAGGAAACTGTTATAGAAATTGAAAACCTTTCAAACCAGATCAATGAAATTTTCAAGTGTTATCCTGAAACTGAAATTATTCTGGCGAGTGATTTTAATGTTCATAAGAAAGACTGGCTTCACTTCTCCAGTAGCTCTTCTCCGAGTGAAAACTCGATTGGAAAACAAGTTGAATTATTTTCCACTCTATTCCACCTTTCTCAACTTGTTAAAAATCCCACATAGAATCCCTGACCGTGCTGATCAAGAAGGACACCTTGGATCTGTTTCTAACCACAAACGAAACAGATGTGGTTTCAGCTAGTTGATCCCTGGGGGGCTCTGATCTTCTATGTAAGCTCGGTGTCCAACCCAACGCCCCTTCCCAAAAATTGTGTATTGCGCTATAACCATGCTAACTGGGAAGATCTAAACAATTTTTACAAAACCTTTGATTGGTCACTGTGTTTCCGTGGTAGGAATGTCGATTTTGCGGCAAATGCGATTAGTGAAACTATTCTACTTGAAATGAGATTATTTATACCTCAGTTCATGAAATCTATTAAACGAAAACCCAAAACTTGGTTTAATCGTATTTGCAAAGAAGCCATTTTTAAAAAAGGGGAAGCCTTCAAAAAGTACCGGGCCAGATGTTTGGAGGCTCACAGGGGTTCGGAACAGATGCAAGAGAGTTATCAACAAGCAAAAATGCTTGTTCAATCAAAGGTTGAAACGAAAGCTCATCCACAAGCCTAAGAATAGCAAATCCTTTTGGACTTTTGCAAAAAACATAAAAGAAGACAATAGCAGGTCTTCTTTTTCTCCACTTGTTGATATAAACAACCACATTGAGTAAGATTCGAAAGAAAAAGTAAATTTGTTTGGCAAACGGTTCGCTTTTAACTTGTCACTGCCTCAGTCAACTCAAAGGCCCCTATCTGTTCCAGAAGTTGGCTTTACTTAGGACTTTTCATACTTTAGTATGCGAGCAGTTATGAAAATCTTGAAAAATCTTGATATAAAAAAATCAGCTAGTTCCGACAGTATTACAACCATCGTCCTTAAAAACACATATACCTCAATTTCAAAACCTATGCGCAACCTTTTCTATCTTTCCTTTACTTCGGGTATTCATCTTACTCATTGGAAGGTTGCACATGTTTTTCCAATTCCTAAAAAAGGCGATAAAAGCGATCCCTTTAACTACCGACTTATTGCTATTACTTCGGTCCTTTCCAAAATAATGGAAAAAGTTGTGAACTATAAGCTTTTCAAATATCTAGATCGTAAAGGTTTGCTTCATGATTGACAATACGGGTTCAGAGCCCGTCGTTCAACTGGTGATCTCATGACCTACCTGTGCGAAAAGCTTAGTATCAGTCTTCACCATTCTGGCGAGTTTGATGTTGTAGCTCTAGATATTTGTAAAGCATCTTAAAAACACCATAACTCAAAAAATAATGCCGCTATTTTGATGAAATTTAAACTCTAGGTTACTAGTAATGAGAGTACCATGGGAATTGGTTCTGGTTGAGTTCGGACAATGAACTCGGATTCTTGAAGCATTTGATCGATTTGAGGCCAAACGAGTATAATTTCGAAGCCAAAGAATGTATTTCCTATTTCATGTGTGTCCCTAAAATTTAGACTTAATTGTAGTGGTGGTTCAGGTGCCTCCTAAGAAATTCCAAAATTATAAAGCTTATCTTCGAAATTCATGAAGATAGAAACTCTAAATTTGTAACACGAGTGTTTTTTCCTATTTCCGTTTTTATTTAACACTTCTATACTTTTAAAAGGCTTAGAATTTTACCATAATTCAATCAAAATTTTTAAATTAAAAACAAAATCTTTTTTAATGAACGATTAAATTCCTCTTTTTTCTTAAAAAAAACCTACTCTACCATTTCAAAATCTCTACGCAACCTCTTCTATTTATCTTTTACTTCGGGTATTCATCCTGCCGAATGGAAGATTGCGCACGTTTTTTCAATTACAAAAAAAGGTAATAAAAGCTATCCCTCAAACTACCGCCCTATAGCTATAACTTCGGTCCTTTCCAAAGTAATGAAAAAAATTATAAACCAAAAGCTATTGAAATATCTGGATCATAAAGGTTCGCTTGTGAAAAACTCAATATTAGTCTTCACCATTCTGGTGAATCTGATGTGGTAGCACTGGATATTTCTAAAGCTTTCGACCGTGTATGGCATGCTGCTTTGTTAGAAAAATGCAGAGCTATAGGGTTAGGTAGAGTCTTTCTCATATGGATTGGAGATTTCCTTTGGAATCGTACGATTCAAGTTCTGGTCGATGGTTTATCATCTGACAAATTTAAACTAAACGCTGGTGTCCCTCAAGGTTCTGTTCTTTCTCCCACCCTCTTCTTAATATTCATTAATGATCTTCTATCTTTAGCTTCCAATCCAATTCACAGTTTCGGAGATGACAGCACCCTTGCAGCTTCCTAAGAATTTCATAGTCACTGTATCATGAATCATCAGGTTAATACAACAGCAAAAAATTTCACTATCAGTGAGCTAAATAACGATTTAGCAAAAATCCACAAATGGAGTGAAAATAATCGTGTTCAATTCAACACGAAGAAAATCCAATGCTGTCTCATCTCGCGAAAAATAGCAACTTCCATTCCCAACTTGATTTTTCAGGGAGAAACTTTGCAGCACTCAACAGATTTTGGGCATCGAGTTAAATCAGAAATTGACTTGGTCAAATCTCATTGGTATAGCTAAAAATGCAGCTAGACGTTTGACTGTAAAACTTACTTCTCTCCATTAGATCTTCTCAATATCTATCAAACATATATTAGACCAAAAATGGAGTATAATGCATATATTTGGGTTGGTGCACCCCAATCAGCGCTGGGATATCTTGATAAAGTGCAAAACTGTGCTATTCGTCTTATAAATGATCCCAGTGCTACCTCAACGCTCACTCCACTTAGCCATCGGCGCACAGTCTGGTGATTTATCAGATTAGTGGGGACGAACACCTGTTCTAAGGAAATAAAACAATTAATGCCTCCACTCAAAGTTTTCCAACGTGAAACAAGAAGTGCAACAGATGCTCATCCCTACTGCATCGAATTGTTAAGATGGCGAAACACGGCTTATGGAAATTCGTTTGTTATGCGCATTTCGAGATTATGGAATCACATTCCGTCCAATGTGTTTCCTAAAGTTGGTAATTCGTATGTGTACGACTTAAATAAATTTAAGAAGAATATTAACATCTTTCTCCCAAATATCCCTCCAAATTTTCCCCATCCACCATAATCCAAAAATCCCAAATAACCTCCGACAATCCTAAAACCCTTTCATATCCCATCCCTGTAACCAAACTGTACATTTGTATCACAGGTTCCTTCCTAAAGTTTGGCTCAAAAAGGGTGTGGTTTTGGTGCGTTAAAATCGCACACTACCCAACGAAATACCGCACCATTTCAATGGGTGGCTTTTGAGCGTTCTATTCCCTCGCAAAAAAAAAAAAAAAAATTAGAAAATGTTTTTAGTATTATAAAGTTAATTTGGTTAGCTATGTCTTACGATCAAATTTATAACAGCTTTTATGGTGCTAAAATGACTTAGGGTTTTTCTAAGTCGGTTGCGGCGACTTACTGTTTCTTTACTTGTTAATTTATAAAATATAATACAATAATAAATTTTATGGTAAAATATGAATGGAAATAGGAAAAAACCCTCGTGTATCAAATTTAACGTTTCTATTTTCATGGTTTTCGAAAATAAATTTTTTAATTTTGGGATTTCTCTATTTGGGTTATCTCTATAAATTTGAAACAAATAGGTGTAGGGTTTTTCTAAGTCGGTTGCGGCGACTTACTGTTTCTTTACTTGTTAATTTATAAAATATAATACAATAATAAATTTTATGGTAAAATATGAATGGAAATAGGAAAAAACCCTCGTGTATCAAATTTAACGTTTCTATTTTCATGGTTTTCGGAAATAAATTTTTTAATTTTGGGATTTCTTAAAAGGCACCTGACCCACTACTGCAATTAAGTCTTAATTTCAAAGATACAAAGGAAATAGGAAAAACACCGTTATACCAAATTTAAAGCTTCTATATTATTTCAAGTTACTATTTTTATTAATTTCGATACGCAAACCGCTATTCCAATTCATTCAAAATATTACGGACACAAAGCAAATAAGACAAAACATGCTTTATTGGCTAAATGCAGGACTTTAGGTTTAGGTAGGGTATTTGTTAAATGGATTGGAGATTTCTTTTCGAATCTTACGATTCGCGCTCTAATTAATGGATATTCATCCAAAGATGTTAAATGCTGGTGTCACTCAGGGATCTGTTTTACCTCCCAGTATTTTCCTAATATTTCTTAAAAGGCACCTGAACAACCACTACAGTTAAGTCTAAATTTTGGAGACACAAAGGAAATAGGAAAAAGTACCGTTATACCAAATTTAAAGCTTCTACATTTATTTCACTTTTCTATCTTTAGTAATTTTGATAGGCAAACCGCTATTCCAATTCATTCAAAATATAACGGACACAAAGCAAATAAGACAAAACATTTGTGCCCCAAATTTAAGGGTTCCATCGACTTTGGTTTCGAAATTGTGCTCGTTTAGCCTCCATTCTATCAAAAGCTTCTAGAATCCGAACCGATTGTCCGATCTCGACCGTAAGCAATCATCGCGTAAAATCATTACAAGTAACCTAGAGTTTAAATTTCATCAAAATAGCGTCAGTAGTTTTTGAATTACCGTGTTTTTTGAATATATGTTCGTTAGCCCTTGAACGGATGCACTTTTTATAGTGAAAAAAAATTGGTTTTAAAAAGAATTGAGAATATTATGAATAAATTGTTTACTTCTAAATTGTATTATATTTGAATGAAAAAATTTTCTTTTGTTTTATGTAGGTTATGTAGAAATGAATATGCGTGTGCATATATTATTATGATTAATTCATAATTTCATTGAAAAGGAAAATTTTGTTTGTTATATACTATTTTTAAAAAAAGTCTTGGTTTCCTATCTTTTTTGTAAAGAGCGGGCTTTAATTTTTTTTCTTTTTGTTTAATGTTTTTCACTGTCATTGTAAAAAGCGCGCCACTTACTTTCCCTTTTTACAAGTGTTTTATTTTCAAGTGTTTAGGAAGTAAAATATAAAAATTTAAAGTTAAAAGCTTTTAAATATATATAGAGTTGAGCAAAGCATCAAAAATTTGAAGTATCAAATCAAAAAATTTTAATTAACGCTTAAAAAAATTAATTTTAAATTTTATACGCTATACCCAAGTACGGAACTTCGCACATTATCTCTTTGTAAAATTAAAAAAAAAATAGTCTTTTAAAAAAGATCTCGATGTCTAATTGTATTGTTCTTAGATATATTTAAATACTTGCAAATAATAAATAAAAAATACTTAAAATACTTTCTAAAAACAAAACAATACAAAAAAATTAACAATCATAAAAATATGAAAAAGAAAAAAATAGTACCTATATAATAATAATGCAGTGTCTTATAATAGATATTCGTATTATACTTGAATGCTATCTCATTCAAACAACAACATAATTACTGTAGTATAGGTTTTTATAGATTGTAGACGGTTTTATAGAAGTTGAGGCTTATGACTCTAATATTATGCGCAGACTTTCTGGGTAAAAGTAATTCATTTTCGGTTGTAACTCGCAGCTAAATCTAAATCAAAAGATTATAGGCGCCGACTTATGTATATCTTTCTTTTTTTTGGTTAGTTCAAATATTCAATGAACAAGGAGATTTAAATTTTTTTAAAATTTTTTTTTTGTTTATGTGTTTTCTTTATCTTAAAAAGTGAACGAAAAAAATGAGTTCTGTTCAAAATGAAAGCGTTTATACAGTAGTTTTCATTTATAACGAACTCGGTTCAATTTTAATTATAATAAACTTTACACTTTTTGCTAAAAAATTAAATTTTACCTAAAAATGTAAGTTTTTTATTACATTGATATTTCTTTTATTTAAACTTATTATATCTAAATATGTTGCTTGGCGATTAATTTAGTGTTTTTTTTTTAGTTTTGAATATAAAAATAATCATAATATCGCATCAAAAATACAAAAAAAAAATTTCAATAGAAG
Organism: Dolichopus griseipennis; assembly: GCA_963082915.1. Lineage (NCBI taxonomy): Eukaryota > Metazoa > Arthropoda > Insecta > Diptera > Dolichopodidae > Dolichopus > Dolichopus griseipennis. The sequence goes on along the minus strand of OY720441.1, from coordinate 122,902,982 downwards.
AAAAAGCACTATACATAGGCTTGAGGCTGACACATCAAAGAAAATTCTAGCAAATGAGTTCGAAATGTTCATTCGAGAATCAGCACATTCTACAAAGTTCAAGTCTTATACTAATTTTTCACAGCATTCTTTTTTTCGTTATAACCGAAAAGTACTGTATTTTGTTTTCATTTGCTTAAAAATTTTTTTTTTTTAAATCATAATTTTAATTACACTTGTTGCTTTTTGTTAAGTTTTTTGTAAAATTAAAAACCGACTTCTGAAATATATTCTATAGTTGCCATTACGTTTGAGAGTAATGATATTTAAAAAATATATGTATTTGCAAAAAAATTGAATAAAATAACAAATAATCTTTCTTAAAAAAATAATTTGTAATTTAAATGATTTGTTACTTAGGACCTAACCAAAATCATTGCGTACGGTGCATAATTTCTGGAAATTTCTAGAAAATTTTGAAATACATACTTAGGTACACGAATTTACATGTGAGCAACCGAAATACGCGACGTACTGGTACCTCAGATTTAAAAATTGACAATGCGAAAAATAAAAATAGAAAATATAAAATAATATTTTTGTAAAAAATTTGTTTATTAAAAAATACCTATAACATGTTTGCAGAAACACAAAAAAGAAATAATATTTCTTAAGAAAAATGATTTGTTCCTTATGGATCAACCAAATTCAGCATGTACGGCGTTCAGTTTCTGTCAAAAAATTTTGAAATAAATAGTTATGTAAACAAATTTACATGAAAGCATACGCGACGTACTGTACCTCGGAGTTTTAAAATTTAAAAATTGACAAAGCGTATAAAAATATTGTAATTGTTTTTTCTTATGTTGCTACGATTGAATTTTAAAAATAAAATATTTTAAAATAATATTTTTTAAAATAATTTTTGTTAAAATATATTTTCAAAATAATTGAAAATACCAACAATATGTTTGCAAAACTAAAAAAAATTATCTTTCTTAAAAAAAATTATTTGTTCCTTACGTCCCAAACTAAATAAAAGCGTACGGCATATAATTGCTGTCAAAAAATTTAAAAATAAGTACATACATAAATTTACATGAGAGAATCTCGGATTTTTAAAATTTACAATATTGACAAAATGTATAAAAATATTATTATTGGTTTTTCTTATATTTCTAATATTATGTTTTAAAAAATAATATTTTTATAAAATAATTTTTATTAAAAAATATCTTATATTCAAAATAACTATAATGAAATAAAAAATATTTTTTGTATGTACTAAATTAAAACATTCAAATAAATATTTTTTGATAAATTAAATATTGTACGCGCGTATCGATTTACCGATAATGGTAATGTAGACAGACGTATTGACGTACTGCCGTATAAAAATTGTATGTCGTATGTTTTGATTTCATTCTAATAATTGAATAGTTTATTTCACATTTCAGAACTTTAGATAGGCATACATTTGTAGTAAAAATTTACCTATGTAGCTATTAAATTTCAAAATGGAAAAAGGGTAGGAAAAATTTATTTTTGATTTATTGAAAAACTTTTTTTTTTGCTATAAATCTTAAGATTGAGATTTAAAAAAAGACTTCGGTCAACTTGTCTATTATTTGTACTTCTGGCAGCTTCAATATAATATAATACTAAATACTAAACTTATGAATTATGATATGTTAAATTTTGTACGGACGGACGGACGGGCATGGCTATATCGACTCAGGAGGTCACGCTGATCACAAATATATATACTTTTCCATATCTAGCTCGCTTCCTTTAGGTGGTTACAAACACCATACCAAAGTTAATATACCTATTCTATAGGAGTAAGGTATAAAAAGTACAGTTTGCTATATGAAGGACAGCATTATCTCGAATTTTGGGTTCTTGACTTCAATAAATATATGTATATGTTTAGAAATATGTATTTATTAGAATAATATTTATATGTATTTAGAATTTTAATTTAATTTAACTGTACCAATTTATCCTCTCTTTAAAGTGGCTTAAGCTATAGAAATAAAACTCAAAAATCGGTACTTACTAATGTTTTAATAATTAAGAAGAATAATAAATTTTTTTTTAAGCATTTCAAGCGTAAGAATTGTTGACAACACTGTTGGCATAATTTTTATTATGTATAGTCTAATATAATTTACACAAAATGAATTTTATATGTTAACTTAAACCAAAAATAGTTCGAATTTCGAGCACAGGGCGATATTAGTATGTACTGAATCCAAGTAGCCAAAATTCGTGTTATTGCCGTCCGTTATATAGAAAACTGTACTTTTTACACCATACACCTATGAAATAGGAAAATGGTATACTAACTTTAGTATGCTGTCTGTAACCCCCTAAAGGAAGCAAACTAAATATAGAAAAGTATATATATTTGTAATAATCGTGATCTCCTGAGTCGATATAGCCATGTCCGTTCGTCCGTCTGTAGGCACGATAATTCAAAAACTAATTGAGCTATCTTGATGAAATTTTAACTATAAGTTACTGGGACTTAAAGTACGGTGGGAATTCCATATGGACAAAATCGGCCCATGGGTTCGGATTCTGGACCTTTTAACCGTAATAAGGGACAAAGAACATATAAAAAAATAAGGATAACCAAACAACAAATGACACCACAATCATGGAATTTGGGGTGTAGGATTCTAGTAATGAGACTATGGCTAGGGCTGCGTGCGGTTGAAATCGTACCATGGGTTCGGATCCTAAAAGTTTTTGATCGAATTTGGGCCAAACAAGCATAATTCCGAAGCCAATAAAGATGAAACATTCAAATTTGGCATTAGTGTTCTTCTTCATATGTCCTTAGAGTCTTTGAATTTAGGGCCAATTGAAGTAGTGGTTCGGGAACCATCCACACACTTCTAAAGACCTTAAAACATATCATTGAAATTAATGAAAAAAGTAGCTTAAAATAAGGATATAACGTTCCAATGATGTACAAGGGTTCACTAGTATTGAAAGAACGGCAGGGACTGCATATAGACGAAATCCGACCATGGGTTCGGATCCTGGAACTTTTTCATCGATTTTAAGCCAAACGAGCATGATTCCGAATCCAAAGAAGTTAGAACCTTCAAATTTGGTATCAGTGTGTCCCTTTCTATTCCCTTAGTGTCTTCGAAAATTGGAATCAATTGAAATCGGGGACCATCCATATAGTTTCGAAGACCTTAAAACAAATTTTTGAAATTAGTAAAGATAGTAACTTCAGAAAATTTTGAAAGCTTCAAATTTGTCACAAGGGTGTTCTTTACTATTTCCTACGTATTCCCTTAATTTATGATCAGTTGAAGTGGTGGTTCAGCTAACTTTCTTAGAACTCTAAAGGTTTAAAGTCTTATCATCGAAATTAATAAATATAGTAACTTAAGATTAATATAGAATGTTCCAATTGTGTATGAGGGTTACCTAGTATTGAAAGTATGACGGGAACTGCATATGGCCAAAATCGTAACATGGTTTCAGGTTCTGGAACCTTTGAAATGTTCAAGTGCTATCAAAAATATATCTTAAAAAAACCATAACTCAGAAACTAATCACGCTATTTTGATGTAATTTTAATTTCCTAGTTAATAGTAATGAATGTTCTATGGGAATTGGTTCTGGTCGAGATCGGATTCTAGAAGCTTTTGATCGAATTGAGGTCAAACTAGCATAATTTCGAAAGTAAAGAAGATAGAACCTTATATTTGGGGTGTTTTTTCTTATTTCTTTTGTGTACGTAAAATTTTATAAAGTAAATTTGGTTAGCCATGTCTTACGATCAAACTTCCCATTAAATTTGAACCGAATAGGTTTAGGGTTTTTTTAAGAAACTATAATATATAATATATATATATTATATTCGAAATTAATAAATAATATTCAAAACAAATAAATATCAAAAACTCAAATTTGATAAACTATTTCCTATTTCCGTTCTTAATAATATATAAATAAGAAATTGTGTATATTTAAGTGGTAAAATTTATTTTTATATTTAAACTAACAGATTTAACCGGCGTTGCCCGGGAGCGCGAAATTTACAAAAAAGCTAGTTCCAGCCAATTTTTCGAAGTACTGCTTTGGTTAAAAAAAAAACCTCAAAAAAAATATTTGTGGAGTACCGTTAACACGTTGCGGCCCAACAGCTTTTTATAGGTTTTTCTCGTTACTTTGCTAAAACTTAGGAATGGTTTAACTATTGATTGACTTCAAATTTTGAATATGTGTTCCTCTTTGAGAATGCAGTTTACTCTATTAACAGACTTGGAATTTGTTAACCCTTGCCACCCGACAATTTTTTCAAAAAAAATTTCGAAAGGATATTACGTCCAATTTTGCGAAATATAGCTTGGTCAAAGTTTCAAAAACAGGTTTGTTGAGTTCCGTTAACACATTGCGGCACAGCAGCTTTTTACAGATTTTTTCATTACTTTACTCTTAAGCAGAAACGGTTTGACCACTTGAATGCAAATTTTGTATGCGTACATGTATATACATATCATTCCCACGATTATACAAAAAAAAAATTTTTGTAAGTAAATTACGTCCGTTTTTTGAAAGTAATTAAAACTTCTTTGAATTACGGGAATGTTTAAAAAAATGTTTTGTCGAGTTCTTTTAACCGATTGCGAAACAAAAACTTTAAAAAACAGTTTGCAAAACAGTTTGAACGATTATCTCTAATTTTTCTATACGTTTTTCTACTGCTTCTTGACAATTTGGTGCTCCTTGAATTTTTATTTTTATTATTTAATAATTATGAAAAGTTTCAAGTGAAATTTGATAGATTTGTTGAAAAATTGCCAGAATACTCCCTAAAAAATTCGTTTTAAAAAATTGCTTAAGTGAGCTTTTGGAATAAAGGTTAACTTGCGTTAATACCAAAAATTTTAAAATTTCATTGAATCTTAGTGCAAAACGCGTAAACAGGTCAAAAGCAAATTAATCCTGTGGGTTTTTATAATTAAAATGCTGATACAAAATTTTCAATAAAATTCTTTTACTCGTTTTAGCAAATAAAATTTATAGGAAACTTCATGGCGTAGTCGTGGAAAACGGGTTAATCGAACTTAACTAAAACTTTTTGCAGCCTCTCTTTTGGACTGCAAAATCATCCTGCAAAATTGGACACAAATCGGAAACACAATTTTTTGTTTGGGTTCCGCCAGGACGAAATGTGTTAATTCATTCCAACCAAAGTTATACAACTAATTCCTGTTGCTAAGAGGAACATTTGTGCAAAATGTCAACCTAATCGGTTAAACCGTTTTGACTCGACATTAAAAACATTGAAAATGCTTCATTGGGCCCTCGTGTCCAAACGGGTTAACCGAACACAACACAAATTTGTGTAAGCCTGTCTTTTCGACTGCAAAATCACCCTGTAAAATTGGGCACAAATCGAAAACATCAAATTTTTTGGAAGCCCGCCAGGCCGAAATGGTTACTAAGAGGAACATTTGTGCAAAATTTCAAGTCAATCGGTCAAACCGTTTTGACTCGACATCCAAAAAACGAAAAAGCTTAAAACGGCTCTGGAGACGCACCTGTTGAATTGTAAGACTGTGAAACAGCCTATGTCACCCCCCGGTCTCTCAGGATTATTACTTTAAACTTTTGTGACAATCGGACCAGTGGTTTTCACGTGAAACCTGGACAAAGAAACAAACAAATTTTTTCCTTTATATTTTAGATTCATTAAATGAGAAAGTCTAAATTTGTCATTGTATTTTAGAAACACATTTATCGCATATTTTGATTATTAAGTTTTGTGATAAAAAGCTAATGCAAGCATTAATGGTTTTAACTAACAACCAAAACGATGAAATTATATGAACTCTTATATATATTAATATTTAATAATATTTCTTTCGAATAATTTTGAGTTTAATTATATAAAACATTAAAAAATAAGTAAATTAAGAAGTAGATAAGCTATGTCACTCCGAGCGCAAAAATCCCATGTATTTTAAAGGGAGCAAAATTCAGATATTTTCCAGTGTGCCCGTTGTAGCTAAACTTTGCGGTATATGCTAATGTACTAAACTGCAAAGGTTTTTCCATTGTAAAATATACTACCATGAAATAAAAAAGCTTTTTCTAGAAAGATTACATATCCATACATACACTTTATCTGCTCTTATGTACGGAGAAAAAAATGCTAAAGAAAAACCCCATATAAACTAAATAACAACAAAAAGAAAAAAAAAAAAAGATTTTTTTACAGCTTTTTCTTGAACGATTTAATGTAAACTAGATTTATTACATTTCGAATGTAGAGTAGATTTACTACATTAAAAACATTATTTGTAGCTTAAAAATGAATTGAAGTTTTACCAGAAATTATGTATAAATCCTAGTTTTACTAATTAGGAACATTTATGAATTATGAAAAGAAAATTTATTGATGTGTAATAATTGTATAGATATACATACATAGTTATATTAACTCAATATAGTGCTATTATAAGTTTTTAATTTATGCTAATAACGTTTTTGTGATAAGAAAATGTAATTATATTAGTTAAAAAAAAAAACAAAAAAAACAAAATAAATAAATGTACTAAATCTACTCTACAGTTTTCTACGTATCATAAATAATATTATTGCGCTTGCAATTTGCAAAACACCGGCAAAACGTAAATTTTATATTTGTTAAAAGAAAAAAACTATTGATTATAATGGATCATGTGGCTTTTTCAATCTCAAATTTTTTGATTATTTTCGTTTATATTTTTGTTTTTCCTTTAATTTTTTATCACGGTAGATGTAATACAAAATGCAGGAAATGTAATAAAAATTAAATAGATATTGATGCATAAGTGATTGTAACCTAAAATGTGAAACGCATATTAATTAGAAACGTAAATATAATCGTATTAGTGAGCCTCTTATGAAATTTTTCATACAATATACTTTAAGCGCAATAGTTTAAGCACTTAAAAAATACAGAAATAATCATAATATAAAACAGAAAAAATAAAAAAAATAAAAAAAAAAAAAAAATATGTATAAAAGGTTTAACAAATTAATTCCTGCTCTTACGCATGCGCATTATATTCATTCTTAATACAAGCAACTAATTATTTCAAAACCACTTTCCCTTTAACAAAATCTCTCTTCTCTAGTTTTGCACATGCACATTACATTGCACATTATTATTATTATACATAATATGTACTTATAATGTACATACATATATTCTTATTTAACTATTTTTTGTTGTTTTTCATATTTACAAACAAGTTACTAGTTTGTATGTCAGATTTTTCGTAATAAATAAAGAGAATCAACAAAAAATCATAAAATGTGAAACGTGTCTGCCTAAGTAAATGAATTGAATATGATTGTTAAAATACTATTTATGATATACCTATGTGTGATATAAAGCTTTTGGTATCTGAAAATGAGATACATAGTTGATTTAATAATTTACATTAAGAGCAAAATAAATGAGAAATAAAAATCTAAATTCAACTTTGTTATCGGTGTTGAGGTATCTATAATGATAAGCTGCAACTTATGTATTTAGTCTACCTTGTTGCTTCTATTTTAGATGCTCGAATATGTTCTGATTAAAACAAAAAAGAAAGGAAAGTAGAAATAAATATTGTACTAAATTTTGCTACTAAGTTTCTGATCGGCACAAAATAAATTATTGGAGAGCATTACTGAAAAATTGAAGTATGTAGATTTAATGATAGGAGTAGATTTAAAAATAGTAGTAGAACGGCGTAGAATTTCAATAATTTTATAAAGACATTTTCTAGAGCTTTGAAATAAACATATATAAATATGTTTAAATAGTAAAAAAAAAAAATTTCGCGGTCATCTTTATATTTGTAGAATAAAACAAAAGAGATTATAAAAATTGGTTTTGACTATAAAAAGAAACGCTGGTAAAAACGCTCTTTTTTTTATGGTAAGTAGATTTTGATCAGTTTGTTGAAAATTTATTTTAAAAATCTAAACTTTTCAAAAAATTAACAATTGCAAGTCTTTTATGCTGATACTATTTTCATAAAAAATTTACAGGAATAATATTAATTTACGTGTTTACGAGTATTTATTAAGAATAATATTTTTAAAGTCAGGTTTTGAACTCTTTAAAGTTTTTCGTTTATGCTTTAGTTATTTTACCTGTATAAAAATTTTATGTAACCATTTAGAGGAATGAAGTAGGACCAAAAATATATATTTCCATGTAATAATATAGCATAAAGTAAATTAGTTACATATGACGTAAAAGATAAAAATTGAGATTAAGTTTTAAAGTGTAAGATGCAAGCATCTTCTTATGTTTTGGCTAATTCTACTTGTATAAATAAAAAATTATAGGTTTCTGCATTTTAAAATAAAAATGTAACAGTAGGTTTTGTTTGTTTAGAATAAATTTGTAGAGATAAAGGTGAAATAAAAATAGCATGGAATTAAAAATTCTTTTAAATTAAAACAAAGTAATTCAAATTTAAAACTTTCAGTGTTGAACTTGACACATGAAGATATAGTTATTAATCAATATTTCTTATATTTCGTTAATAAAATATTATGTACCTGTACAACACCTATAGAAAAAGATAAGAAAAGCTTTGATCGTTGCATCAAACATAATCGCATCAAAATGCAATAATAGCTTTGATACATGTAATTTCACAATTCTTGTTCTTCTTTATGCTTCTATGTTGATACTCTCATTTCTGGTCAAGTCATGTTAAAAATAGTATGTCATGCAAGTCATATTAGTAATAAATAGTAATATATAGTTCAAAATAATAATACGCAATGGCAGCATTGAAAAATACATAATTAACACAAAAAATTGAGAATGTGTGAATGAGAGGAGAAACTGTTATTTATTTGTTAAACTAATGGAAAAAAATTCAGTTCCCTTAGAACCTTAGTCGTGACAAGTGCTAAACGTATAAAAAAAAAAAAAATTAAACGAAAAACAAATCAAAACAATAATTAACAAGGAAAACAGTAGCAGTGAAATTAATGTGAAAGATATGATTAAAGATGTTCAAAAAAATTTCGAAAAATATAAAGACGATGCGAATTTAATAGAAAATGGCATCAAAGAATGTTCCAGATATCTTCGATTTTTGAGTGCCAAACTCAAAATCGCAAAAACTGTAGCTGAAAAACAACTTTTTGGGAATGCTTTTCATGTTTTGCAAAGCTATAGAACAAAAATTAAATTATTAAGGTTAAGGGGAGGAAGGCATAGCTCGTCAAAGTTATCTAACAGTTTTGTTAAATGGGAAAATGTACATATTAGAGAAAAACTGCTTAAAAAATTGGAAGAATTCCAAGAAAAAGATAGTGGCTGGGCATTATCGGCCGTCTTCATTTGGTTGTTAATATTAACAAATTTACACCTATATTGGGATCATCTTATGTAGAACTTCCTTCAGAATCAAGAAAAAAGAAGCTTGTATAAATGTAAAGAATAATGATAATGCTTGTTTTTCTTGGGCGATTACATCAGCGCTATATCCTGTAACTAAAGACCCGCAACGTGTAAGAAAATATCCAGACTACTCAACATTATTAAATTTTAGTGGAATTAAATTTTCTGTAAAACTTTGTCATATTCATAAATTCGAAAAACAAAACGAAGTTTCGGTAAATGTATATGATCTCAAAAAATTGGGAAAAAATGATGTAGTTATTCCTAACTACTTAACTGAGAATAAACAAACAAAGCATACTAATCTTTTAATGATACAAAACAAATATTATGATGAATATGACGAACAAGATGAATCCAATGAAGATGAGGAAATGTATGAACCCATTAAATATCATTATGTTTGGATTAAAAGTTTATCTCGATTACTATCATCGCAGCTAGCCAAAAACCGACATCAAAAATATTTTTGTGATAGATGCCTTCATTATTTCTGGACTGAAGAAAAGTTGAATACACATATGGAAGACTGTAAACTATACAATAGCTGCAGAATAAGATTACCAACAGCAAAAGGAAAAAAATTTGCATTTAAAAATTATAAAAATAAAATTAGTGCTCCGTTTGTAATATATGCGGATTTGGAATGCTTATAAGAATCAACTGAAACAAAAAATAAGTATCAAATTCAGAAACCTTGTAGTGTACGATATTACATTAAAAGCTCATATGACCCCAAGCTATCTTTTTATAAGAGCTATTGGGATGAAAACTGTATTGAATGGCTTACTAAAGAATTATTAAATTTTGCTAATAATTTAACATCGATATTACTTAACCGTTTACCAATGCAAAAATTGTTAGAGGATGAAGAAGCACTGTTCTTATCATCTGAAGTTTGTTATATTTGTGAAAAAGCGTTTGATGAAAATAATATTAAAGTCAGAGATCACTATCATTTAACAGGAATATATCGCGGTGCTGCACATAATAACTGTAACTTAAATTTACCAAGACAGCCATACAGTTCCCGTCGTATTCCATAATTTAAGTGGATATGATTCTCATTTCATAATAAAACAGTTAGCAACCTATATAGAGGGTAGAATAATATTACTACCAGTCAATAAAGAAAAGTACATTTCATTTACAAAAATTTTAAATGATTATCCTGTAAATTTCCGCTTTATTGATTGCTACAGATTCATGGTAGCCGGTTTAGATACTTTATCATCGTATTTGAATGATTTGCCTGTTTTGAAATCAGAGTTTAAATATTTAGAAACTAATCAAATAGCATTATTAACTCGAAAGGGAGTCTATCCTTACGATTACTTTGATTCTTCAGATAAATTTTCTGAACGCTCAGTACCTCTTATTGATAAGTTTTATAATAAATTAAATGAAAGTAATATTACTGAAGAGGAATATACGTATGCAAAAAATGTGTGGGATCAGTTAGGCATAAAAAACTTAGGAGAATACTCCGATCTCTATTTAAAAACTGATGTCCTTCTTTTAGCAGACGTGTTTGAACAGCTTGGGTCGAGTTGCATCAAGACATATAAATTAGATCCAGCTCATTATTACACCTTACTGGGGTATACTTGGGATGCAATGCTACTTTACACTAGAATAAATTTAGAGCTTTTAACTGATATAGATATGTTGATGTTTATTGAACGAGGCGTTTGTGGTGGTCTTAGCCAATGCTCAAAACGATATGTTAAAGCAAATAATAAATATTGTACAAACTATGACCCCTCTAAGCCATCAACATATTTAATATATGATGATATTAATAATCAATATGGTTGGGAAATGTCACAATTTCTTCCACATAGCAACTTTCAATGGGTCGATAATGTTAAAAACTTTAATGTTAATGATATAGATGCGAACTTATCAATTGGTTATATTTTGGAGGTAGACTTAGATTACCCAGATTATTAACATAGCACATTATCAAAAAATGTATTTGAGATAAACTTATACAAATTGATGAATAATGCTGTGTTTGAAAAAACTATGGAGAATGTAAGAAAACATAGCATAGTTAAGCTAGTTACTAAATGGTGGGGTTGATATGGAGCAGAATCGTTAATTCCAAACCTGAGTTTAAAGCTTCAATTATTTTTAGTGAAAACTTATCTATAATAGAATTAAACAAAACAGAGATTTATTTCAACAAACCAATATATGTTGGAATGTGTATTCTTGAACTAGCGAAAACAACTATTTATAATTTACATTATGATTACATGCTTCAAAAATTTAATTCCAATTGTTCTATATTATATACTGATACAGAGTCTTTAATTTATGAGATAGTGTGTCCAGATATATATGAAGTAATAAAAAATGATTGTTACACATATTATGATACAATTGATTATCCAAAAGATAATATTTGGGGAATACCTCAAGTAAATATAAATGTAGTTGGTTTAATGAAAGATGAATTGAATGGGGAAATAATGACTGAGTTTGTACGTTTAAGATCCAAAATGTATGCTATTCGTGTAGAGAATAAAGATAAAATTAAAAAGTCTAAAAGAATAGAAAAAGGTATAATTAAAAATAGAATAACTTTTGATGATTACGTCGAATGCTTGAATACGAGCAATGAAATATCAATAAAACAAAATTTAATACAATCTCAAAAACACGAAGTTAGTAGTATAATACAAACTAAAATTGCACTTAATTCAAATGATGATAAAAGATACATTTCAAGAAACAATTATAACACGCTACCTTGGGGTCATTTTAATATTATGGAATTAGATTAATGAAATATGTATATTATTATTATGAAATATGTATAATATTATTGCTTTTTAAATTTAATTTATTAGCATAAAATTTTTAAATTTATTAATAATATTCTAATAAACACTTTTGTTTTGGATTCGTTTTATTAACAGCTTTGTTTATTTTGTGAATCATAAATATAAGTTTTGATGCGATTTAATAGCTTTCTTAAATTGTTATACATATAATATATTAAATTTCTTTAATGATTATACAAACTAATTGTTATACCTATAGTATTAATTAAATAAAATATACTATAAATTAAAAACAAACATTTTTCTTTTTGTTTTCAGGATTTTTTTTATTTCAGGTTTTCTGTTTTTTAGATTTTTGTTTGTTAAATCAAGAGTGCTATAACTCCTATTTTCTTTCAGGTCATCTGATTATCGCAAAATTGTTAAAGCCTTTTCAGTTAAATAAAAGTTATTTAAACATATTAACTCATATGTTTAATTTTTTATTTTTATGTTTATAATAGGCAAAGATAATGAATATAACTAGATGTGCACTCTCATATAAAATTTTTTTAAAAAAAAAACCCTAATATGAGTCTAATATCATCATACATTCATACACGTTAAAAATTAAAAAAGATTTTAAGAGAGTTAAAAATAAAAATAACTCACGTGACTGTCGATTAACTATAGCAAAGAAGATCATTTGAGAGAGAATTTTTATTTTCGTTTTTTGGTATATGTATGCGAACACGAATACATTATTATATATTATTTTTTGTTGAATGAATTTTAATAGATTTTATTTCTACTTTACCAAAAGGTTTTTTATGAATGATTGCGTATGGCTATTTTTTAATTTTAGAAAGGAAAATGTGAAAAAGAAAATCTGAAAAAAAAATATCTTGTTGAATTGTAATTAAAAATTATAGAAACGGGAACAATAAATGTTTTAATTCTTAACGTTTTTAAATTATATACATATTTATAAGCAACTTTTTCGTAGTTCTATGCTAGTTACGTCATTTTTAATTGTATATTTTTGTTAATCGAATGGTATAGAGTGAACAATTTCGGATAAGAACAATGTAAGCCTACTTACATTAGCATTTTTAAGAGAAATAAAAAATAATAACCCATAAAGAACGTTATAAGTCTTGAAGATCACATAATAAAATTGTTTTAAATATTTTTCAAAGATTTATTAACTTTACATTTAAAATCGTGAATTTCTAATTGTATTCTTAATGTATCTATATATATAAAAGCGAAAGTGTGTTTATTTGTTTGTTTGTTTGTTTATAGCGAATAGACTCCTAAACTGCCCAGCCGATTTTCATGAAAATTTGTATATAGGGATTTTTGGGTACGGAAAGAAATAGTGGCCCAAAAATTTTGCTCTAACGGACCGCCAAGTTGGGGCTGTGGTGCAAGTATTTAAACTTCTTTGTTCTAAAATGAAAACGGTTTGACCAATTGACTTCAAATTTTGTATACGTGATGCTCCTTGAGAATTGAGTTGACACTATTAACAGTTTTGGAATTTGTTAACCCATGTCGGGCCGATGGTTGATTTTACGAAATTCAACGCAGCAACGCGCACCGGGTATTAGCTAGTTCTTAATAAAATTGTATACTTAATTTATTCCTAATAAAATTGTATTTTTAATTTATTTAAAAATAACAAATTTATAATAAAATATATTTCAGACTTACATCGTTATAGCTTGGAGCCATCGATATATAATTCATAAATCGTGTTTATTCCTAGTTCAAAATTTTTATTAAAAACATAAAGTCAACAAAGCTTTTATTTTGTTTTTGTTTTTATTTTTTTTCGTTGTCTGATTTAAATTTAATAATGAACAGAGTATAAAGCTTTTTTTTCTTTTTATTTTATTTCTTTCTTTTTATTTTAAAGAGCTTGAATTTTAAGGTTTTTGTTTTATATGGCCTGTGCGCATCTAGTTATATTCATTATTTTTGCTATAGGTACCAAAAACAATTAACCTGTTTTTATTTTTCATTCCTTACAGCAAGGTTATATATGTAAATCAGACATAGCAGTAAGTATATATTTTCTCAGAATCATTCTAAACTTTCAATTTCTTTATTATCATTTTTTTATTTTATTATAAAGCATTTTTAAATAATACAAAGATTCAACTATAGTCATAAAACAGGTAATGTTACTACATATTACACCACGATCATTGAACTTTTGTTTTCTTTCTTTATGTAAAGGTATACTACCAATCTTCTTTACCAAGAATTAGTTTTTTTTTCTTGCTATCTATAATTCGTATATTTAAAACTACTTTTTTTTTTTTTTAAACACAGAAAACTGGTTTACTTTGAAGTAATTTGAATTTTTTTTTTCTCGATGCATTTTATATTACATAATTCTTATTGGCATTTTCTTTTCATTTATATCAAAATATTAATAAAAATAAAATACACTTTGCTATACCTTCAAATGAGAAATTTTTTTTTCTCTTTTCCATTTATAATTATAAAAATTATTTTGCGTACTACTTTTTCATGTGCAACTATTACTTTATACCAAGTAAACAAACTTGTTTATTAAGAGTTAACCTACTTTCGGATGCCCTACTTCCGGGGGACTTGGTCATTAATCAAAAATGTAGGTTATTATTTGTAGGCGTTGCGATATGGCATAATTTTTTCCCACGACGAACGCTCAGTTTAACCAACTATAGGTATAAAAATTATTTTTATAAAAGTATAAAATATGAAATAATGTGTATATGCAAAGATTTTTATATTTGATTTTTTTATTTCATATTATATGCGTTAAATGAGAATCGAATTGGAATCAATTGGAATAATACGGTTATAAGACAATAAAAATTCTCTATTATTTTTCTATTTTCGTACAAACAAATTTTAACTGATTTTAAGTTTTGAATTTAGTATAACTTGATAATTGTAGAGGATTTTAAACAAGTGATGAAAAAAACCAAGGGTTTTTAAAAAAGCACATTTTCAAAATAATATAGTGTTTCATACTGAGTATTTTATCGGAATATAATGTTAAAGCTTCAATGTTAACGTTTAATTTAGGAAATATATACGTTGGTGACTAAGTTATAAGTTACTTATAAAAACCGTAATTTTTTTAATTTTTAAGTCCAGATAGCCCCTTAATGGGGAAAGTTGCCCAATTTCTCAAGGATCTAACCTCAATTTACACTTATGCAAAACTCAATTTTTGCAAAATTTTTGGCCCCACATATCTTCTAAACGGTTTAAGCTTGGGTCTTTTAGGAGAAGTTAGATCTTTAGAAATTAGTAGGAGTCGGTTAACAAAATTTTTTTGTCACGTCCCCTGTTTAGCAGCTATAAGGGCTGGAAAATTGAAATTTTGCTATTTTTAAACACTTGTAACTTGAGTACCTGTTCAAATTTTTTTTTGTTGAAATACAAAATTTGAAGGTCCAACATTATACTTTCACATACGTTAAAAGATTTTCTTAAATTTAAAAGCGGTTCTTTAAATTAAAGAAAGTGTCTCTCAGTTTTAACCATTTTTGCCTAAAAGTAAAATTCTAAGTAAAATGCCAATTTTTTGTGGAATTCACAATTTAATTACTAGAACCTAAAAAAGTTTTGGGAAGGGGTGTAGTGAGGATTAGATCCTTGAGAAATTGGGCAACCTTCCCCATAGAGAGGCTATTAAACTAAATATTAAATTTACTGTTTTTATAAGTAAGTAGTAACTTAGTCACCAACGTATATATTTGGTACCGATAAAATACTCAGTATGAAAAACTGTATTATTTGGAAAATGTGCTTTTTTAAAAACCCTTGGTTTTTTTCATCACTTGTTTATATTTAAAATAAACCAACTATAGGTATAAACGAGGAAGAATGTAGTAGAGTAGACTGTGTCAACTCCGGGATACCCGTATGACCGTTATATAAACATCTTATATTATATTATATATATATATCGTTATATTATATATATCCTTATTATTATAAATATTAATTACTTTTGGCAAAATTTCAAACATACCAGCTTTATTAGGTGAAATATAATGCTCATATAAAAGAAGGATTTGTATGGCAGCTACTCGAACCCTCTGCAGTAGACCAACCAAATCTTGCAGTAACTTTGGCCATTACACTAAACTATTTTTGGCAAAATTTCAGACACCCAACTTCAATAGGTATAGAGTAATGCTCATATAAAATAAGAAGTTGTATGGCAGCTACTCGAACCCCTTGCAGTAGACCAATCAAATTTTGCAGTAACTTTGGCCATTACACTAAACTATTTTTGGCCAAATTTCAGACACGCAAACTTCAATAGGTACAGAGTAATGCTCATATAAAATAAGAAGTTGTATGGCAGCTACTCGAACCCTTTGCAGTAGACCAACCAAATTTTGCAGTAACTTTGGCCATTACACTAAACTACTTTTGCCAAAATTTCAGACACGTAGCTGTAATAGGTATAGAGTAATGCTCATATAAAATTAGAAGTTGTATGGCAGGTACTCGAACCCGTGGACCAAAATGGCTGAATTTAAAACTCGATTCCGTTTTTTGCATAAAAACGAATTTGTGAAAATTTCATAATCCTAGCTCCTTTACTTTTTGAGTTATCGTGATGACGGACGGACAGACGGACGGACGGACGGACGGACGGACGGACGGACGGACGGACGGACGGACATACATAGCTAAATCGATTTATTTTTCGATTCTGATCCGATCCATACACTTGAGTCTATATCTACCCCCCCCTCCTTCTCTGCGTCACAAACGTAATGGCAAATTTATTATACCCTTGGACTATATAGTCATACGGGTATAAAAATTATTTTTATAAAAGTATAAAATATGAAATAATGTGTATATGCAAAGATTTGAATGATATATATATATATATATATATATATATATATATATATATATATATATATAGTTTTTAAATGTTCTTTATTCGAGTTGTTCTTACAGACTGCTTTTTAATACAAATTATTTTATAATTCAATTTGTTTTATGTTTGAATGGATAAAATACTACGTAAGCAAAATTCTAATACATGACAATATTTAACTTGATTAGAATCATACGATTATAATCAAGTTTGGTTTTTTGTTTTGTTATTTTCGTAAATTAGCGTCTACGAAATTTGATAGTTAAAGTACAGTTATGCATTTTAAGGAATGCGATTAAAATTTAAAAGTACAGTTTATAAATTGACTGTTAAAATAGATGAATGCATTTTGCTTACGTAACACCTCCATACCTAAGAGATTTTGGTCTCCAAAATTTAAAATTTAAAAAGGGCTTGTTTCAAGTTCCTTTGGTTTTACATCTGATTGATTTATACTTATTTTAATATTTTCATTTAACTTTGTTTTTTTATAACAGTAGCTTATTATCATAATTACAATTACTATTACAAATAGGGTTTTAACCGTTAGTAAAGTATAAAAATTAACCTTAGATTTATATTTTAAGTATTCAATAGCTTTTAAGTTTTCAATTTGGTTTGCATGAATTTGCTTAAGAGTAAAGTTATTTATAGTTTTTGTTATATTTAATTCATTTACAATTGGTATAATAGGTAAATCTTTAAATTTTACAATTTTATTAGAAAATTCATTGTTTTTAATATTCAAATTACAATTGCTAAATTTAATTAAATTATTTTCTTTAATAATTATTTCTTGGTTAATACAGTTTTGTACAATTTTTGTTCTTTCTAAGTTTAAAGTTACAATTAATTCGTCGTTAATTTTTTCTATAGATTCTATTTCATTTATTTTATAGTTACATGTACTGTTTCCTTTTAGTAAATTTTTTATACAATTATTATTTGGATATTGTAAGTTTTTGTTTAACAGTTCCTTTTTATTATTTTGTTGAAATATTTCCTTATCTTTTAAAATAATATTTATTATAGGTGTGTCTAATTGCACATGTTTATCGTTCGGGAATGGTATGACTAAAGCTTTAAAATAGGTTTCGATAGTGAAGTTTGGAAGGAATAGGACGATTATTATAAGGCCGTCCTTAAATAAAATAGTACTTTTTATGTACTACATCTCTTTGATAGTTAGGTTGTATTTTTGAATTTCGTCGTCTGTAAGTTTGTTGTGAGCAAGAACTTCCAGACGACTTAGCAAGATAATATCTTTAATTTGTTGTAAATGATTATTAATTGAGGTCATTTGTGCCAAAAGTTGGAGTGTGAAAGGAGTTTGCGATATTTTTGCAATAAAGTTGTTAGTTTGGTTTTCGATTTTTGTTAGGTATTGAGTAATTTCCAGTTGCTGGTTGTTCACGTGTTCGGCTATTGAGTGGATATTTTTCTCAAAATTTTTGTTAATAATTACTTGGTCGTTAATTTTATTAGTTACTTGTCTGCTGTTAAAGTTTAAATTTTGTAATTGCTTGAATATTTGTTCTGAGTCATCGTTATTCATTGTGCCTGTCAAAAATTTCATTGTTGTACCCAGGGCGTTAATTAGTCCACGTTTATTTCTAATTTTCCCGTCAAGTTTGGGTATCAGTGAGTTCAGAGTGTGTTGTAAATTTAACAATTCTAATGTTAAAATTTTGTGTTCTGTGCTTGTTTCTTTTAGATTAAGAATATTGAAATTATGGTACAAGTTTCCAATTATTTCTTGGTATTCAGTGAGGTATACAATGTGTAAAGTTTTTGTGTAGTTATTAATAATTTTTTGTTCTTCCAATTTTATAATAGCAAAACCATTTTCATCCTTGAGTTGGCTTATTTGTATAGATTGGAGCGACGTTTGTGGAATAGAGAGAATGAGTAGAAGTAGTAGTTCCATTTCCTAAAATTATAAAAGAAGTTTTTATTGGATTTGGAATAGAGAGAAAAACAATAAAAAAATTAACTTAAGAAGTCTACCTCGAAAGAGACTTCTATATTTTCAGTTGGTAAAAAAATTAATAATAAAAATAAAAATTGATGGTGATGATAAAGCATCTAATCCTTGGTTACAATAAAATCGTAATAAAATAGGTAATAGGTTTTATTGAAATTTAAACTTTCGTTTTTGTTGCTTTTTGCAATATTTAGTTTTCCTTTTATTGCTCGTATCGACTATGTATTTGCCGTCTACTTTAAAGTTTCTCAGAATTTTATACTTAGGTTTACATTTACCTACATCTCTATTAACGACAATGTTTGCATGTAAATTTCATTTAAAGTTTTATTCTTATTTAAGTTTGCTAACCTTCTTCTTTTTTCTTCTTCATCTTTTTGCTAAAATTTCGATCTTCTCTTTTGGAATGTTTTTATTTAAAAAGTCTATTGGTCTACGTTTCGTGGTAGAGTGAATTGTTCTATTATATGTCATGATAATTTATCGTTTAAGTCTTCAGTTTCATTAGTTTTATCAATTTCTAAGATTCTAATATGTTCGTTTAGTGTGCCGTGTAACCGTTCAACGTCTGAGTTGCCGGTTTTATTCCCAGGTGTAGTTTGGTGAAATTCGATTTGGTTTTCTATAAGAAATTGTTCTATGGCACTGTGTATTATGCACTTTTCGTTATCTGTTATTAATTTTTTCATGTTTCCCAAATAAATTAGCCTTTCTTTTAGTGCTTTTAAAATAGAGATCTACGTTCTATCATTAAGTTTGTGGATGGTAGCATGTTTAGAGAATTTGTCTATCATAGTTAGAAACATAACATTCCTGCATGGAAACCAAATGTCCATGTGGACGATGTCATTAAATTGTATAGGAGATTGTGTGATCTCAAATGGGAATTTTAAAGGTCTCCTATCATGTTTCGCTAAGGTACACACTTCACAATTGTTTATGAATTTTTGTATTTGTAATTGCAGTTTAGGATAATGGTACATTTCCTTAAGTTCGGAAAAAATTTCCGATATACCGCGGTGGTTATTGCGAAGGTGTTCAGCTTTCATTATTTCAAGAATTTTATTTTTATCCGTTGTATCTTGTAGTTTTTAGATTTTTATATTTTTAGACGTTGATTATTAGCAAAGAATTTAAGATAGAGGTTTTGAAAGTTGAGATAGATATCAATGTTATCGCTGTATACACATACTAATCCTTTTTCGGGTAAGACAGCGTTTCATCTTTTCTAATAGGTTAGTATCTTTAGTAACATAGAGAAGATTTTGACATTTTTTATTTATAATTTTCGTGGTGAATTTTTCGTTTATTACTTAAGATTAGGTAAATTTGATTTTTGAATAAGTTAACAGGTTTTTCTGTTATTTTAATATGATATAGGTCATCTTCATTTGCGCTATGTACTGTAGCTGCAGTAGACATGATTTCATCATCATTATCATTGTTCGTTGTAGAGTGCATCGTAACGTTAGTGGTCATAATTTCATCATTATTGTCAATGTTTGGTGCACTATGTGTCTCTACTTCGTTTAAAAATTGTAAAATTGAGGGCTCGATTATTGATTCGCTTTTGTTGCAAGAGTTTTCATTTGTGCAAGGGAGTCAACTTAAACCATCAGCGATTTTATTGTCTTTCCCTTTAAGATAGTTTATTGTAAATTTATATTCGTTTAATTTGATCTTCCACCTTTGTAGTTTCATGTTTGGTTCTTTAAGATTGTTAAGCCATACCAAAGGTTTATGATCACATTGAACAGTAAAATTTCTACCGCAAGGGTAAATATGAAAATGTTTGGTAGCCCAAACGATAGCGAGAAGTTCCTTCTCTATCGTCGAGTATCTTATTTCATGGTTGTTCAGTGTTCTCGAGGCATAGGCTATCGGGTGGTTATTTTGGCTTAGTATGGCGCCTAAAGCGAAGTTAGACGCGTCCGTGGTTAGTGTAAAATGTTTAGAAAAGTCTGGGTTTTTTTAGAATGGGTTCTGTTGTTAATAGAGTTTTTAGTTTTTTAAAAGCCTCGAAGTATTCTTTGTCATTTTTACTACTTTTAGATTTTTTTTTAAATAACGTATTAACGGATAAGCTACTTTGGAGTAATCCTTTACAAATTTCCGGTAGTAGCCGGTTAATCCTAGAAAAGATTTTATCCCTTTTTGTGAAGATGAAGAGGAATATTTTGAATAGCGCTGATTTTTGATGGATCAGGTTTTATACCTCCTTGGGTGATTACATGACCCAAGAAGTTAGTAGACAGTTGAGCAAAATTTAATTTGTCTATTTGAATCGTTAAGTTTGCTTCGCGCAATTTGGTTAAGATTTTTTTTATTGAAACTAAGTGTTCTTCGAATGATGACGAGAAAATTAGGATGTCATCCAAGTAGACAACGCATATTTTATTGATAAATTCGCTTAATACATGGTTCATTAATCTTTGAAAGGTGGAGGGTGAGTTTTTTAAGCCGAAGGGCATACGAGTGAACTCATAATGGCCACTTCTAGTTAAGAATGCTGTTTTGCATCGATCATCTGGGTGGACTTCAATCTGATGAAACCCTTTCGCCAGATCTAACGTGCTGAAATAGCGACAATTTCCCAATTTCCCAAAAAGATCCTCGATGTTGGGTATTGGGAATTTGTCATCGACTGTGTTATCATTAAGTCGACAATAATCAATAACAATTCTCCACTTTTGTTTGTTAGAATTGTCCATTTTCTTAGGAACAATCCAAATAGGTGCGTTGTATGGTGACATGCTATTAACGATTATACCTTGATGTAACATTTCTTTAATTGACGATCGACCTCGTCTCTATGGATTTCAGGATAACTGTATCCTTTTGAATAAACTGGTATATCGTGTTTTGTTATTATTCTATGTTTAATTGCACTTGTAAAATTAAGTTTTTCATTCTCTTGATGAAAAAGATCCTTAAAATAATTTAAGAGCGATTTAATTTGTGCAATATTGAGGTGAGATGGAAAATTAAAGTTAAGTCCGTTATTAGAATCACACTGGTTAAAACTAAAAACATTAATAGAATCATCAACATATTTGTTTTCGTAGTACTGTTCTTCTTCATAATTTAGGAAGAACGGGATAGAAGCTTTTTGTGTTGTAAGTAACCTTTCTTTATAGTCAATGTTAATGTTTAGTGTGGACAAAATGTTATTACCTATTAGACCAAATAGTTATGGAACGGAAATTCCAGGAAATCAACGAAGAAGTTAGGTTCGTTAAAGATTTGAAAGAGAGGGAACCTACATCTAATATTTAAAGAAAGTTTCCTATTGAAAGCCGTAAGTGGGACAGGTTTGATTACGGTTTTCCATTTAGGATTACAGAGTTTGGTATTAATGATACTATACTCTGCACCGGTATCGATAATGAATCTAAGTAGTCGATTTTTTTGTTTAATTATCATATAGGGTAGTTGTTTGAGGCGTTGACGCGAAAATTAGTTGAGTCAGTATTTGTCTCATTATTTGAGTTCATAGAGATGTCCATTGGTTCTAGATTTAGATTTCCGTTATAATTCTTTGAATAGTTATTTGTTCTATAAAACCTAGAAGGTTGTATGTTAGATGGACGATTACTTGATTGAGAATCATAATTATTATACCTATTCTGATTTGAATAATTATGATGAATTTGTTGTGAGTTTCGTTTATTAAAACCATTATTGTGATAATTATTTGTAGAGAAATTTGAATTTTTAAAATTGGTTTTCTGTTGATTATTATTAGGGTTGTAATTTTTCCCTACAAAATTATTAAATTTTTTTTGTTTATTTCCATTATTATTATTCGGATAATTATTTTTATTTTAAATACATTTAAAGTATAAGTAGTCATTTTGTGCTATAATCTCGTAAGCGTCAAATAGCGTTGTAGGGTTTCTATTAACAATAATTCCCCTGACTGGTTCGGGTAAATTATCTTTTAATGTGTTTAGAGCAATTCTTTTATTTGCTTCTATTTTTTCTTTATTGTCTCCCCCTTGGAGCAAATACGCGTTGTTGTTACGTGTTAGTTTAAAGTTGATTTCATCATAGAAATTTTTTATTGTGGACGTACACCTAAATAATATTAGGTTGTCTACAAGACTTGAAACTGGGACGGTGTCTCCGTGGTTTTTTATTAATATTGATTTTAATTCGGTCCATGTTTCTACTGGCCCGTGAGAAAGTAAGGTTTGTTTAGCTTTTCCTATTATTTTATCTTGGATATGTCCGAAAAGAAGTTTTTTATACTGAGACCCCGCTAGATCTTCTATAAGTGGGATAAAGGATTCTATCCTTTGTATAAAATTAGTAAAGTCGCGTTGATCGCCAGTAAAAGGTGGCAATTGGGCGATGCACTTCACAATTAAGTTGAAGTTAGGAATTTCGCTTTCATTGGCGTTAGACATTTTAAAATTGTTTAGGTTTAATAAAATAAAATAGTCGTAAAGCAAAGAAATTTTTATTCAATGCAATTTATTCTAATAATAGCTAAATAAAATAAAGAGCCTTATTTAACGATTTTGTTCAAAAAAAAATTCGAAGTATTTACGTAGAAGTTAAGGATTTACTTGAACCTATAAACTGTAACTAAAACAAAATTATGAAAGATTCACAATTGATAACAAAATTAAAATTGTAATATTGTCAAAAGAAGACGTTAGCAATAGAGAAATATAATAAAAAAATTAATGAAGACTTATAAATTATAATTAAATTAAAGTAAGTTTAATATCCTTTTTAGTAGTAGGATAGATTTAAATTAAATTAAAATTCAACAATTGTAGAAAGAATTCACAATTAAACTTTAATTGAACTAGAGTTAAAATATTTAAAAGATTGAACTCAAATTATAAAAAGAATTATAATTGAATTCAAATCATAAAATTCACTATAGAACGATTTACTTTTATTTTTTGTAATTGTAATTTACTTAGAAATATTTTAAAAAAAGAGATTTTATTTAAAATATTTTTTTTTTGAAGTTTATTTAAGACACGAATTTCAATAATATTTATTTCCTCTATTTGAAATATTATTGGGATAAAACATTTGCACTTTTATAATAATAAGGTTTAAAATTTTAAATAATTTTTTTTTTATAGAAATAAATAAAAAAATTTTATTAATTTAATTAGAAGAGAATTAACACTTTAATTTATTTTTTGTTTTTTTTTTTTTTTATAATAATAAGGTTTGAGGATTTTTATTTTCCTTTTATTTGCAAATTTTAATAGTAAAAATTTTAAAATATTACTTAACTTTTGTTTGGTAAATGTTGTTACAAATGTAGCTGCTACCAAATGTTGTTGTTACGAATGTTGCTGTTTCTTGTCCCTGTGAACCAATTAACTAGCTATTTGTTGTATTTGTGGTTTGTTGGAATTGTTGTTGTAAATGTTGTCTTTGTTGTTGCGAATGATATTGCTGTTGTTGCTGATGTTGCTGTTGATGATGATGATGATCAAAATATTATCCGAAATTGGTGGATGCTGACACAGATGAATTATTTGTTATGAATGCTTTTGCTGCGGGAGATCCAATTGTTGTTGGTGATGATCAGATTATTTTTTTTTTTTATTTTTTTTTTATTTTAGTTAAAATTTTTTATAATTTTTTTTTTTATTTTAATTATAATTTTTATAATTTTTTTTTATTATAATTATAATTCTTTTTTTTTTTTTAATTTTATTTTATTTTAATTATAATTTTAACATTAAATTTTTCTCTTTTTAAACATAAAATTTTTTTTTTTTATATTAAAATCTAAAATACATGTTGTTTTACTTTGTGTGAGTTTGCGACTGTAACTTCGTTCAATAAGGGCACATATAGTGTTTCGCCATTATATCGTGCAAGATAAAAACTGTTGAACTTTGATATAAGTCGTTTTCTCACTTTGAGTAAAATTAAATTAACCGGTGTTAATCATTAATTAAGGTGGTCAAATCGTACATATTTATTTTTAATTTTAATTTCTAAATTTTTAAATTCTTCTTTTCTTTATTTGTTTTAAAATTCAAATATAATTTTCTTTCAATTTCAAATTAAGAAAAATTTCGGTTTTTACTTTTATTTTATTTTTCTATTCTTAAAATCTTTCTATTTTTTAAAAATTTTTTTTTTTTTTTTTTTTTTTGATTCTTAAAATTTTGTATTCATTTTCTGTATCAAAATTGCCAACTTTTGTATTAATTTTTGTAACATACGTGGGTTGCAGACGAATTTTCATGTCGTAGAATGCCATTTAAACTCTTCAAAACAAGCTATCCTAGCCCTATGTGAAACGCAAGTTAGTGGCCAAAAAGATAATTTTAGTATTACAGGCTACTCAATTGTTTCACACTTCGTCCCTAAAAGAGGCATCGCTATCTTCATTAAAAATGACATAGTTTTCAACATTCTTCATAAATATAAAGCTTCTAGCCCAACCTTCCATTACATTTGGGTCAAAATTCTCGTTGGAAAACATGTCATACATTTCTGTTTCTTATACAGATCACCCAACTCAAATGAACATGAAACTGCTACGGAGATTGAAAATCTCTCTAACCAGATTAATGAAATTTTGGAGTCATGCCCAAAAACTGAAATAGTTCTGGCTGGGGATTTCAATATCCATAACAGAGATTGGCTTCATTTTTCAAGTAATTCTTCTTTGAGCCAAAACTCAATTGGGAAGCAAGTTGAACTGTTCTCATCAATGTTCCACCTTTCTCAACTTGTTCAAAATCCCACTAGGGTCCCTGACCGTGCTGATCAAGAAGGTTACCTCTTGGATCTGTTTCTGACTACACATCCTGAAAAGTATGTGGTTTCAGTTGGTTGTCCACTGGGGGGCTCCGACCATTGTTTGGTGAAAACAAGCTTCCATATTAACACAGTGATCAATGGAAAGACTCCTCCCAAAAAACTGGTATGGAATTATAATCGTGCCAACTGGGAAGGTTTAAACAACTTTTTTAAAGATTTCGATTGGTCAATGTGTTTTCGCAACAAGAATGTTAACTTTGCTGCAAATGCGATCAGTGAAACCATCTTGCTTGGCATGAGGTTGTTCATACCTCACTCCATGAGAAGTATTCAGCGAAAACCGAATGCATGGTTCAATCGCATTTGTAGTAAAGCAATTCATAATAAGGAGGAGGCTTTTAAACGTTACCAACACAATCGGTCGGAGTCTCACAGAGCCAACTATATAGTGGCCAGAAATAGATGCAAGAGAGTTATCAACAAACAAAAGTTCTTATTCAACCAAAGAATAAAACGTAGGTTGCTCCACATGCCAAAGAACAGCAAGTCCTTTTGGACTTTTACAAAGGGGTTAAAGGAGGACGTAAGCGATTCCTCTTTTCCCCCACTTGTTGATAAAAATAAGAGAATTGTGTCAGATTCTAAAGAAAAAGCAAACTTGTTTGGTGAACAATTTGCTTCCAATTCAACACTGCCCCAGTCAACACAAAATCCACCTCATATTCCACGCGTTGGCTGTTCCTTTGGTAGAATTTACTTCAGGACACGAACAGTGATGAAAATATTGAAAAATCTTGACGCAAACAAATCGGCCGGTCCGAATGGAATCACTTCAATGGTTCTCAAAAAAACTTATTCCACTATTTCAAAACCTCTCCGCAACCTCTCCGTATTGCTATAACGCCAAAGTAATGGAAAAAATTGTAAACATAAAGCTTCTGAAATACCTAGATCGCAAAGGTTTGCTCCATGATCGACAATACGGGTTCAGAGCCCGTCGTTCAACCGGTGATCTCATGAGTTACCTTTGCGAGAAGCTAAATATCAGTCTTCACCACTCTGGTGAATCTGATGTTGTAGCCTTGGATATATCTGAAGCTTTTGACCGAGTATGGCATGATGCTTTAATAGCAAAATGCGAGGCTTTAGGTTTAGGTAGGGTTTTTCTAAAATGGATTGGAGATTTTCTCTCAAATCGCACAATTCGTGTACTTGTGGATGGTTATACATCCAACCAATTTCAAATAAATGCTGGTGTCCCCCAAGGATCTGTTCTATCCCCAACTCTTTTCTTAACATTTATCAATGACTTACTTTCAATAACCTCCAATTCAATTCACAGTTTCGCAGATGACAGCACCCTTGTGGCTTCCTATGAATTTCATAGTCGCTGTAACATTAATCATCAGATTAACACAACAGCAAAAAATTTCATGACTAGTGAGCTAAACAATGATTTAGCAAAAATCCAAAAATGGGGAGAGTGTAACCGTGTTGATTTCAACACAAAAAAGACCCAATGCTGTTTAATATCGCGGAAAATTGCAATATCTATCCCCAGCTTGTCATTTCAGGGTATACCTTTGCAGCACACAACAGACCTGAACATTCTGGGTATCGGGTTAAACCAAAAATTGACCTGGACAAACCACATTTTTGGTATAGCTAAAGATGCAGCTAAATGTTTAGGTTTTTTGTTTCGCTGTAAAACTTACTTTACTGCACCTGATCTTCTAAAAATCTATAAAACTTACATTAGACCAAAAATGGAGTATAATGCACATATTTGGGCTGGAGCCCCCCAAACCGCACTGGGATATC
Organism: Dolichopus griseipennis; assembly: GCA_963082915.1. Taxonomy (NCBI): domain Eukaryota; kingdom Metazoa; phylum Arthropoda; class Insecta; order Diptera; family Dolichopodidae; genus Dolichopus; species Dolichopus griseipennis. The sequence continues at coordinate 122,875,329 of OY720441.1, read as the reverse complement.
TCGATAAAGTGCAAAATAGAGCTATCCGTCTTATAAATGATCCCAGTGTTACCTCATCGCTCACTCCACTTAACCATCGGCGAACCGTTTGGTCACTAACTCTGTTTTATAGATACCTCGTAGGGACGAACACCTGTTCCAATGAAATCAAACAATTAATGCCTCCCCTAAAAGTTTTTCAACGTGAAACAATGAGTGCGACAGATGCTCACCCCTACTCAGTTGAATTAGTAAGATGGCGAAACACGGCTTATGGAAATTCGTTTGTTGTGCGTACATCGCGATTATGGAATCAGTTACCATGTAATGTGTTTCCCAAAGTTGGTAGTTTTTATATGTACGATCCAATAAAGTTTAAGAAGAACATTAACATCCATCTTCATGACTTTCCTTTAAATTAATTCCTTTATCCATCATTATTCAAACTCCTAAATCCTAATCCTAATCCTAATTTCCTTCCCAATCCCGATCCTAAAAACCAAACAATACATTTGTATTTAAGGTCCATACCAAGTTTGGTTTTAAAAAAAGGTGGGTGGTTTTAGTTGGTTAAAGTCCAACACTCCCCAGATGAACCCCGTACAGTGATTCTGGGCGGCTTTCGATGCTTTCCATCAACCTTCGCAAAAAAAAAAAAAAAAAAAAAAAAAAAATAATTTTGTTTTATTCTAATTATAATCTTTTTTATTCTAATTATAATCTATAAGGTATAAATACCCGTGCATACATATATGAACATCGGGTATATTAAAATTACTCCTCCGTTTGTAACACATCGAAATATACGATGTAGATATAGTGTCAAGGGTACGTATCGAATCAGCATCGAAAAGTGAATCGATCTAGCTATGTGTGTCCGTCCGTCCGTCCGTCCGTCCTTTAGCACGATAACTCAAAAACTATAATAGCTAGAGTTCTGAAACTTTCACAAAGTAATTTTTAGACAATTTGTAGGTTCCCTATTGTTTTTGGTTAAAATCGGAGAAAGGCTTCGGGTAGCTGCCATACAAATTTTTCGAAATTTTATGAATATTTTCAAAATTAATAACGAAATAGAAACCAAATATAAAAACAAACAAATTGTTGTCTAATTATAAATCGATTTATGGTGTAGTGGTTAGGACATGTTACTTGTAGCAAAAATGTCTCGGTTCGATTTCAGGCTAAAGAAAAAATTTTTTTTTTTTAAATTCATTTTTTCTTTTTAATAAAATATATGTATTTTAAAAATAAAAAACTAAATTTAATTTTTTAGAAAATTTGACAGAAAACTCTCATTTATATTAAAAATTATTAATTTTTTTAAATATTTCTATAAAAAAAATTCAAAACTGTTATTAAAAACAAACAATTGATACCATAGCAACTACAATTATTTAAAAACTGTTATTTAAAACAAACAATTGATACCATAGCAACTACAATTATTTAAAAAAAAAAATTAAGATAAATAAAAACTCGTTTTGTAGGCAAATTATTTATTGTTCTATGGTGTAGTGGTTAGAACATGGGACTAGTAGTCAGAACGTTTCGGTTCGATTTCTGGCTGGGGCAAAAATTTTTTTTTTTTTTAATTTAAAACTCTCATTTATAAATTATTTATTTTTTTTAATACATTTTTAAAAAAATTCAAAACAGTTATTCAAAACAAACAATTGGTACCATCGCAACTTTAATTAAATTATCTCATCTCAATTTTTTTTTTTAATAATTTAAAAAAAAAATTGAGACGAGTATAAAGTCGATGGCTTAGTGGTTAGGACGTCGACATTTCAATTGAAAAGTGTGTGTTCGAATCTCGTTTAGAGCATATTTTTTTTTTAAATTCATCTTTTTTTTTAATTCATAATTTTTTTTATTAATTTTTTGTTGTAATTAAATATAAAAAAACAAATATTTTGAATTTTCTGTCAAACAGTTCAATTGCTATGAAATTCTTATTTATTTAATACACGCACGGGTATCTAAAAGTTGACAAGGGCAACTATAATCTTCCTCTTTTTTTTTTATTTCACCGACTGCGCCAGTTTTTAAATGTTCTTTATTCGAGTTGTTCTTACAGACTGCTTTTTAATACAAATTATTTTATAATTCAATTTGTTTTATGTTTGAATGGATAAAATACTACGTAAGCAAAATTCTAATACATGACAATATTTAACTTGATTAGAATCATACGATTATAATCAAGTTTGGTTTTTTGTTTTGTTATTTTCGTAAATTAGCGTTTACGAAATTTGATAGTTAAAGTACAGTTATGCATTTTAAGGAATGCGATTAAAATTTAAAAGTACAGATTATAAATTGACTGTTTAAATAGATGAATGCATTTTGCTTACGTAACAATATATATGTATAGATTTTACAACTTCGTCTTTCATTATATTATTAAGATTGTTAAATTTGTATAAAATCAACCAAAATGTTTTGTTTTCAATAATAAACGTTTACAAAATGACCTTACATCAGTCTGTGGATAATATTGTTATATATTTTTAGGTGTGATGTATGATAAAATTTTAAATGATCTTAACTGAAATGATATATTTATTAACCCTCACTATCAGATAATAGAAAAAATTATATGAATTTATAGGAATCCTCTGACATCATTTCATACTTTTATTTTTCAACTTTAAAAAACAATGTAAACAAGGTTAGCTTTTTATTTAATTCAAATAAATTTAAAATCTCTTGAGATCTAGACAATAAATAAAATCAATGTTTGCATGCAATACCTTATACAAAAAATAAAAACAATTTGCATTATTCACAATACAGTGTAAACTTATATTTAGAAAAGGTGATTTAGATCTTTTAATCTTCTACATATTACAACTCTCTTGAAAACAGACATTTGATATCATTAAAAATTAACTTTATAAAAAAATTTTTTGTTGTTGTTATATTACGTAACTTAACCCTTGATTACTTTTTTGCATTCTGATGATCTCATCAAATTAATTTGTATTTCACAACATTTTTATAAAATTACATTCATATCAAAACTTATATGAACTTTCTGAAGTTTTCAAAAATAATTCTTTGTTTCATTGTATAACTTGATAATTGATAATATTAAAACTTAAATTAATTTATGTTACATAGTGATGATATTATTATTTTTTTTTCTTTTTTTTTTTTCTGTTTTATATTATGATTATTTCTGTATTTTTTAAGTGCTTAAACTATTGCGCTTAAAGTTTATTGTATGAAAAATTTCATAAGAGGCTCACTAATACGATTATATTTACGTTTCTAATTAATATGCGTTTCACATTTTAGGTTACAATCACTTATGCATCAATATCTATTTAATTTTTATTACATTTCCTGCATTTTGTATTACATCTACTGTGATAAAAAATTAAAGCAAAAACAAAAATATAAACAAAAATAATCAAAAAATTTGAGATTGAAAAAGCCAAATGATCCATTATAATCAATAGTTTTTTTCTTTTAACAAATATAAAATTTACGTTTTGCCGGTGTTTTGCAAATTGAAAGCGCAATAATATTATTTATGATACGTAGAAAACTGTAGAGTAGATTTAGTACATTTATTTATTTTGTTTTTTTTGTTTTTTTTTTTAACTAATATAATTACATTTTCATATCACAAAAACTTTATTAGCATAAATCAAAAATTTATAATAGCACTATATTGAGTTAATATAACTATGTATGTATATCTATACAACTATTACACATCAATAAATTTTCTTTTCATAATTCATAAATGTTCCTAATTAGTAAAACTAGGATTTATATATAATTTCTGGTAAAACTTCAATTAATTTTTAAGCTACAAATAATGTTTTTAATGTAGTAAATCTACTCTACATGCGAAATGTTATAAATCTAGTTTACATTAAATCGTTCAAGAAAAAGCTGTAACAAAATCTGCATAGGTTTAATTTATATTTTTAAATTTTTTTTTTTTTCCTCTTTGTTGTTATTTAGTTTATATGGGGTTTTTCTTTAACATTTTTTTCTCCGTACATAAGGGCAGATAAAGTGTATGTATGGATATGTAATCTTTCTAGAAAAAGCTTTTTCATTTAATGGTAGTATAATTTACAATGGAAAAGGCTTTGCAGTTTAGTACATTAGCATGTACGTCAAAGTTTAGCTACAACGGCCACACTGGAAAATATCTGAATTTTGCTCCCTTTAAAATACATGGGATTTTTGCGCTCGGAGTGCCATAGCTTATCTAATTTAAGAGAATAAATTTAAAAATTATTGAAAATTGAAATAATTAATCAAGGTTACTAAATCATTCAACAGTAAATGCAATACAGCTAAAAACCCTGAGAGAAGTAATTGCTGCATGTGTGTAAAATTTTATTGAATTGGATAAAAGTTTTAAATATGTAATTTTATAATTTCATTTTACGAATCCATTTATCTCAAGTTTATTTGTTGTTTAATATTTTTAAATAAATAAATTAGTAAGAATTGTTAATATTTTTGAATTGATAGAATAATATTAGAAAATGTATTTAGTATTATAAAATAAATGTGGTTAGACATGTCTTACGATCAAACTTTCCATTAAATTTGAACCAAATAGGTTTACGGTTTTTTTAAGTCGGGTCCAACAACTGAGTGTTGCTTTACTTGTTTTCTACACATTTTAGTACGATATGAACTATGTTGCATGTATTCTGTATCATGATTAAAAAGTTCTATGAATAAATAGTACAAGATTGGTCTGTACGAATTATGTGTTTTATGGGTTGTTTAAAATAAAAACATCAAAAAATTTTATATTTAAATTAAAATTTTATTATTCAACTTTATTATTTGAATGTGGTCTTAAGACTAACTTTTTTAATGTTGTTATTTCAGAAATAAAAAATCTTTATTTTTTTTTTACAAAAACAATTTTCTTATATTAATACTATTTATAATTTATTACTTAAAAATATCTTTCGAAACAAAATTCAATATCGAATTAAAATAAGAAATTTACTTATTTTACTTATTACAAAATCGATATATTATTTGGTAAATGTTTGTACTGAATTTTGTACAGAGTAATTTCAACATATGTTCGGTTTAATATTACTATATTATAACGTTAAAATAATTTCAAGTGCAATTATTTTTAAAATTAGTTAAAGTGCAATTGACCATTATTATGCTGACTTTTGTATTTGATATCTTTTGTTATTATATTATTTAAAATAAAAGTTGAAAGTGGTTCAAATGCAATTGACCGTAATTATGCTTAGTATACAACAAGTGAAGAAAAAAACCATGGGTTTTTAAAAAACACATTTTCAAAATTATATACGGTTTCTTAATGAGTATTTTATCAGTTATTTTTATAAAAATATATAGAAAAATTAATGATAATATTATAATTTATTTATTTCATTAATTTATTAATTATATGACTAATAGTTATATAACCCAAATGCACTCAAGAGAAACCTGTTAATAAGCGCGAAATATAATGTTGGAGCTTGAATGTTAACGTTTAATTTTGGAAATAGTTACACTGGTGAATAAGTTACCATTTTATAAAAACATAAAAGTTTTAATTTTTAAGACCTAGTAGCCCTTCAATGGGGAAGTTTCTCAAATTTTTGCTTTTACATGATGGATCTGCCTACCCCCCTCCTGTCCTCTTCCAAATAATTTTTTCGGTTCTAGGAAATCAATTGTGAACTCCACCAAAATTTGGAATTTTACCTAGAATTTTATTATCTAAGCAAAAATGGTTAAAACTGAGAGACAATTTCTTCAATTTAAAGAAACCCTTTCAAACTTAAGAAAAACCTTTATCGAATGTTGAAATATAATGCTGCAGCTTTAAAGTTTGTATATATTTTGTAAAAAAAAATTGTAATAGGTATTCAAGTTAGTGGTGTTTAAAAATAGCAAAATTTCAATTTTTGAGCCTTTATAGCTCCTAAACATGGGACGTGACAAAAACCGACATTTTTACTTTTTGTTTTTCTTTTTATTATTCTTTTTTTCCATTTCATACAAAAATGTAATTAGCTAAATTTTTAGCACATTTTCAAAACAATTTGTAAAAATGTGCCTAAATAGGTTCACTCTGTCCTTCCGTTAGTCCATCCGTCCGTATGTTTACAAAACTTTTACACCATTTGAAATAGAGTAAAGAAATTTTAACCACGGGAAGATATTACAAAAAAAATAATTTCGTAGAAAAAATTTTTTCTGTAGCCCCACCCGTTACGGAGCTACAGCCCCCCAAAGTTGGAAAAAGCCTTATATTTAAATTGTTATAACAAGAGTTCTGTTAGATATATTTTCAATCTGAAAACGGCAAACGATAGCCGGTTTTATAAACTTTATAAATTTTTAAGGGCAAGTGTTTAGGGTTGCCAAACGGTACTAAAATATAAATTAAAAAACTTTAAAAAATTCAAAACTCAATTTTTGCAAAATTTTTGGCCACACATATCTTCTAAACAGCTCAATCTAGGGTCTTGAAATTTTGGGAGAAGTTAGGTCCTGCCAAATTAGTAGGAGTCGGTTAATATAATTATGGTTATTACTGTTAAAATTATAAAAATTATGAGACTTAAATAAATGTGATTATTTTTATGATATTTTATTAGTTTTATTTCATCAATATTTTTTACTTGTTCTAATATTGAAGCTGATATGTCATTGAAGCTGATATTTTCATCAATCTCACGGTTTATATTTAAATAATTTGATAACGTAAAACTTAGTTTGAACTCTCTTAAATTACTATTAAAAACATTATGAATGGAATTGTTTTTATTGAACAATTATTAAAATTAGAGATATAATTTCCATTTATTCTGAACTTGCGTTCATCACAAGTACTATTAAAATTTATATTAATCTGATTTTTTGCTGAAATTAACCCTATTTTTAAAACAATTATTTCTGATACATTAATGAAAATTTTTAAACAGTTTCCTTTGAAAATACAGTTTTTTGATTTTACTAAATCTTTTATATCTTTTTTATTTTCAGACTTAAAATTTTTACAATTTTTTTGTTGTTCAAACATTAGTTCATTATTTAACCTATCGCCTATTGGAATTAACAGAGTTGTTGCTACACTTATTGTTTCATTTGGTATCTCAATTACAAAAACAATGTTTTCTTTATTATCAATTAATGTGGCTAATTTAATATTTTGTAACTTATTTAAATCAATATCATATTCCAAAATTACTTCATTTGTTAGAATATTGCTATGTATTATTCGTATTCAAGATGATGCTATATTGTCTTGAATGTGTTCAATGTTATCTTGTATAATTTTAATTTAAAGCAAAATATGTGTAAAGTAGGTATTTATATATTGTTGTGTATTGAGTGTTTATGTCGTTAAGTTTTTAAGTTTCATTAATTAATATTCTGTCCTTTTCAATAAATTGTTTAAGTTTAATAAAAGTGTTATTAAAATTGTTATTAAATATCATTTGACTGTTTAAGTTTGTTATTGCATTATGATTGTTTTGGTTAACTATTTTTAGATGATCTTTGATTTCTTGTCGGTCAGAATCGTCCATTGTTTTGAACAGTACCACAGAAATTTACTAGACCCCGTTTGTGTCTGTGTGGAATTAGAGTTTTAATCTTATTTCTTGCGATATTTAATTGGTGAGTTAAAATTAGTTTATTTTGTATATCTGCTCAATTTATATTATCTTTAATTTGTTTAGAATTTCTGAAATTTCTTCGGGGTTAATGATAAGTATGATTGAATTATAATTTTTAGCTAATTCTACATCCTTCAGTTTGATTTCTGTGTATCCCAAGTCTGACTCGATTTTTTCAAATGTGAGATGAGCCTGGGTTAACAGCGGTATTGTTGCTAGCATTAAGAGGATTGTCTATATTAATTTCACCTGCAAATTTATAATTTCTTTTAATATTTGATGTATGTATATTTGCAAGCTTAGATTTTATGAATTTGGGTTGTTCCTTATGTCTAACATTCTTATAGTTTTTAGCACATTTTCAAAAAATTTTGTAAAAATGTGCCTATATAGCTTCACTCTGTCCGTCCGTCTGTCCGTCCGTCGAAATAATTTCGTAGAAAAATTTTTGCTACAGCCCCCGAAAGTTGGCAAAAGTCCTATATTTAAATTGTTATAACAAGAGTTCTGTTAGATATATTTCCAATCTGAAAAGGGTAAACGATAGCTATTTTTATAAACTTTATAAATTTTTAAAAGGTAAATGTTTAGGGTTGCCATACGGTACTAAAATTTAACATTACACAAAACTGAATTTTTGCAAAATTTTTGGCCCCACATATCTTCTAAACGGTTTAAGCTTGGGTCTTCAAATTTTAGGAATTGTTAGATCTTTAGAAATTAGTAGGAGTTGATTAACAAAATTTTTTTGTCACGTCCCCTGTTTAGCAGCTATAAGGGCTGGAAAATTGAAATTTTGCTATTTTTAAACACTTGTAACTTGAGTACCTGTTCAAATTTTTTTTTGTTGATATACAAAATTTTAAGGTCCAACATTATACTTTCACATACGTTAAAAGATTTTCTTAAATTTTAAAGCGGTTCTTTAAATTAAAGAAAGTGTCTCTCAGTTTTAACTATTTTTGCCTAAATAGTAAAATTCTAAGTAAAATGCCAATTTTTTGTGGAATTCACAATTTAATTACTAGAACCTAAAAAAGTTATGGGAAGGGGTGTAGTGAGGATTAGATCCTTGAGAAATTGGGCAACCTTCCCCATAGAGAGGCTATTAAACTAAATATTAAATTTACTGTTTTTTTAAGTAAGTAGGAACTTAGTCACCAACGTATATATTTGGTACCGATAAAATACTCAGTATGAAAAACTGTATTATTTCGAAAATGTGCTTTTTTAGAAACCCTTGGGTTTTTTCATCACTTGTTTATATGAAAAATAAACCAACTATAGGTATAAAAATTATTTTTATAAAAGTATAAAATATGAAATAATGTGTATATGCAAAGATTTGAATGATATATATATATATATATATATATATATATATAATATATATATAGATTTTACAACTTCGTCTTTCATTATATTATTTAGATTGTTAAATTTGTATAAAATCAACCAAAATGTTTTGTTTTCAATAATAAACGTTTACAAAATGACCTTACATCAGTCTGTGGATAATATTGTTATATATTTTTAGATGTGATGTATGATAAAATTTTAAATGATCTTAACTGAAATGATATATTTATTAACCCTCACCATCAGATAATAGAAAAAATTATATGAATTTATAGGAATCCTCTGACATCATTTCATACTTTTATTTTTCAACTTTAAAAAACAATGTAAACAAGGTTAGCAATTTGTTTAATTCAAATAAATTTAAAATCTCTTGAGATCTAGACAATAAATAAAATCAATGTTTGCATGCAATACCTTGCTTATACAAAAAATAACAAGTATAGCAACAGTCAGTCGGTGCAACCGACTTAGAAATACCCTAAAACTATTTGGTTCAAATTTAAGGACATATCCATAAGTCATTTTAACTCCATAAAAGCTGTTATTAATTTGATCGTAAGACATAGCTAACCAAATTAACTTTATAATACTAAAAACTTTTTCTAATTACACTATCTATTAAAAAATATTACAAATTCTTACTAATTTATCTATTTAAAAATATTAAAAAACAAACAAACGTTAAATAAATGAAAATATATTTATTCCAATTCAATTACAAAATGAAAAAATTCTAATTATTAAATTTTGTGATAAAATGATAATCAAAGCATAATATATAGCAATTATATCAAAATTTTTAAAAATTGCAATTATTTTAAATGGTTAGTTTATATACCAAATAGAAAAGCTTATAAACGCAAAATATGCAATAAATGTATTTCTAAAATACAATTACAAATTTAGACCTTTTCATATAATTCATTTAAATATAAAAATAAATTTTACATAAATGCATCAAGTACCTTTGAACATAGCTGAACCCCTACAATTAAGTCTAGATTTCGGTGACACTTATATATAGAAATATATTCTTTGGCTTCGAAATTAAACTCGACCACAACCAATTCCCATGGTACTTTCATAACTAGTAACCTAGAGTTTTAAGTTCATCAAAATAGCGGCATTATTTTTTGAGTTATGGTGTTTTTAAGATATATGTTTGTTAGCCCTTGAACTTTTCAAGGGTTCCAGAACCCGAAACCATGGTACGATTTCGCCCATATACAGTCCCCGTCATACTTTCAATACTAGTTAATCCTTGTACACAATTGGAACGTTCTATCTTAATTTTGAGTTACTAGTTTTAATAATTTCGATGATAAGTTTTTACACATTGGGGGGTTTAAGAGAGGTACTGAACCTCCACTCCAATTGATCCCAAATTAGGGGAACACGCAAAAGATAGTAAAGAACACCCTTGTGGCAAATTGGAAGCTTCTACATTTTTTCAAGTTGTTATCTTTATTAATTTTAAAGATATGCTTAAAGGTCTTCGGAAATGTGTGGCCGGACCCCGACCCACTACCCCAATGGGGTCTAAATTCCCAAGACACTTAGGAAATAGGAAGGGACACCTTGATACCGAATTTGGAGGTTCTATCTTCATTGGTTTCGGAATTATGCTAGTTTGGCCTAAATTCGATCAAAAAGTTCTAAGTTCCGAATCCATTATCTAATCCTCACCGTACGTAATCACCGCCGTAGTTTTATTACCAATAATTTACAGCACAAATTTCATGAAGATAGCCTCATTAGTTGTTGAGTTATCGTGCTTTTTACCACATTTTCAAAGAATTTTGTAAAAATGTGCCTATATAGCTTCACTCTGTCCGTCCGTCTGTCCGTCTGTCCGTCTGTCCGTATATATTTGTATATATTTTGTAAAAAAAAATTGTAATAGGTATTCAAGTTAGTGGTGTTTAAAAATAGCAAAATTTCAATTTTTGAGCCTTTATAGCTCCTAAACATGGGACGTGACAAAAACCGACATTTTTACTTTTTGTTTTTCTTTTTATTCTTCTTTTTTTCCATTTCATACAAAAATGTAATTAGCTAAATTTTTAGCACATTTTCAAAACAATTTGTAAAAATGTGCCTAAATAGGTTCACTCTGTCCTTCCGTTAGTCCATCCGTCCGTATGTTTACAAAACTTTTACACCATTTGAAATAGAGTAAAGAAATTTTAACCACGGGAAGATATTACAAAAAAAATAATTTCTTAGAAAAAATTTTTTCTGTAGCCCCACCCGTTACGGAGCTACAGCCCCCCAAAGTTGGAAAAAGCCTTATATTTAAATTGTTATAACAAGAGTTCTGTTAGATATATTTTCAATCTGAAAACGGCAAACGATAGCCGGTTTTATAAACTTTATAAATTTTTAAGGGCAAGTGTTTAGGGTTGCCAAACGGTACTAAAATATAAATTAAAAAACTTTAAAAAATTCAAAACTCAATTTTTGCAAAATTTTTGGCCACACATATCTTCTAAACAGCTCAATCTAGGGTCTTGAAATTTTGGGAGAAGTTAGGTCCTGCCAAATTAGTAGGAGTCGGTTAATATAATTATGGTTATTACTGTTAAAATTATAAAAATTATGAGACTTAAATAAATGTGATTATTTTTATGATATTTTATTAGTTTTATTTCATCAATATTTTTTACTTGTTCTAATATTGAAGCTGATATGTCATTGAAGCTGATATTTTCATCAATCTCACGGTTTATATTTAAATAATTTGATAACGTAAAACTTAGTTTGAACTCTCTTAAATTACTATTAAAAACATTATGAATGGAATTGTTTTTATTGAACAATTATTAAAATTAGAGATATAATTTCCATTTATTCTGAACTTTCGTTCATCACAAGTACTATTAAAATTTATATTAATCTGATTTTTTGCTGAAATTAACCCTATTTTTAAAACAATTATTTCTGATACATTAATGAAAATTTTTAAACAGTTTCCTTTGAAAATACAGTTTTTTGATTTTACTAAATCTTTTATATCTTTTTTATTTTCAGACTTAAAATTTTTACAATTTTTTTGTTGTTCAAACATTAGTTCATTATTTAACCTATCGCCTATTGGAATTAACAGAGTTGTTGCTACACTTATTGTTTCATTTGGTATCTCAATTACAAAAACAATGTTTTCTTTATTATCAATTAATGTGGCTAATTTAATATTTTGTAACTTATTTAAATCAATATCATATTCCAAAATTACTTCATTTGTTAGAATATTGCTATGTATTATTCGTATTCAAGATGATGCTATATTGTCTTGAATGTGTTCAATGTTATCTTGTATAATTTTAATTTAAAGCAAAATATGTGTAAAGTAGGTATTTATATATTGTTGTGTATTGAGTGTTTATGTCGTTAAGTTTTTAAGTTTCATTAATTAATATTCTGTCCTTTTCAATAAATTGTTTAAGTTTAATAAAAGTGTTATTAAAATTGTTATTAAATATCATTTGACTGTTTAAGTTTGTTATTGCATTATGATTGTTTTGGTTAACTATTTTTAGATGATCTTTGATTTCTTGTCGGTCAGAATCGTCCATTGTTTTGAACAGTACCACAGAAATTTACTAGACCCCGTTTGTGTCTGTGTGGAATTAGAGTTTTAATCTTATTTCTTGCGATATTTAATTGGTGAGTTAAAATTAGTTTATTTTGTATATCTGCTCAATTTATATTATCTTTAATTTGTTTAGAATTTCTGAAATTTCTTCGGGGTTAATGATAAGTATGATTGAATTATAATTTTTAGCTAATTCTACATCCTTCAGTTTGATTTCTGTGTATCCCAAGTCTGACTCGATTTTTTCAAATGTGAGATGAGCCTGGGTTAACAGCGGTATTGTTGCTAGCATTAAGAGGATTGTCTATATTAATTTCACCTGCAAATTTATAATTTCTTTTAATATTTGATGTATGTATATTTGCAAGCTTAGATTTTATGAATTTGGGTTGTTCCTTATGTCTAACATTCTTATAGTTTTTAGCACATTTTCAAAAAATTTTGTAAAAATGTGCCTATATAGCTTCACTCTGTCCGTCCGTCTGTCCGTCCGTCGAAATAATTTCGTAGAAAAATTTTTGCTACAGCCCCCGAAAGTTGGCAAAAGTCCTATATTTAAATTGTTATAACAAGAGTTCTGTTAGATATATTTCCAATCTGAAAAGGGTAAACGATAGCTATTTTTATAAACTTTATAAATTTTTAAAAGGTAAATGTTTAGGGTTGCCATACGGTACTAAAATTTAACATTACACAAAACTGAATTTTTGCAAAATTTTTGGCCCCACATATCTTCTAAACGGTTTAAGCTTGGGTCTTCAAATTTTAGGAATTGTTAGATCTTTAGAAATTAGTAGGAGTTGATTAACAAAATTTTTTTGTCACGTCCCCTGTTTAGCAGCTATAAGGGCTGGAAAATTGAAATTTTGCTATTTTTAAACACTTGTAACTTGAGTACCTGTTCAAATTTTTTTTTGTTGATATACAAAATTTTAAGGTCCAACATTATACTTTCACATACGTTAAAAGATTTTCTTAAATTTTAAAGCGGTTCTTTAAATTAAAGAAAGTGTCTCTCAGTTTTAACTATTTTTGCCTAAATAGTAAAATTCTAAGTAAAATGCCAATTTTTTGTGGAATTCACAATTTAATTACTAGAACCTAAAAAAGTTATGGGAAGGGGTGTAGTGAGGATTAGATCCTTGAGAAATTGGGCAACCTTCCCCATAGAGAGGCTATTAAACTAAATATTAAATTTACTGTTTTTTTAAGTAAGTAGGAACTTAGTCACCAACGTATATATTTGGTACCGATAAAATACTCAGTATGAAAAACTGTATTATTTCGAAAATGTGCTTTTTTAGAAACCCTTGGGTTTTTTCATCACTTGTTTATATGAAAAATAAACCAACTATAGGTATAAAAATTATTTTTATAAAAGTATAAAATATGAAATAATGTGTATATGCAAAGATTTGAATGATATATATATATATATATATATATATATATATATAATATATATATAGATTTTACAACTTCGTCTTTCATTATATTATTTAGATTGTTAAATTTGTATAAAATCAACCAAAATGTTTTGTTTTCAATAATAAACGTTTACAAAATGACCTTACATCAGTCTGTGGATAATATTGTTATATATTTTTAGATGTGATGTATGATAAAATTTTAAATGATCTTAACTGAAATGATATATTTATTAACCCTCACCATCAGATAATAGAAAAAATTATATGAATTTATAGGAATCCTCTGACATCATTTCATACTTTTATTTTTCAACTTTAAAAAACAATGTAAACAAGGTTAGCAATTTGTTTAATTCAAATAAATTTAAAATCTCTTGAGATCTAGACAATAAATAAAATCAATGTTTGCATGCAATACCTTGCTTATACAAAAAATAACAAGTATAGCAACAGTCAGTCGGTGCAACCGACTTAGAAATACCCTAAAACTATTTGGTTCAAATTTAAGGACATATCCATAAGTCATTTTAACTCCATAAAAGCTGTTATTAATTTGATCGTAAGACATAGCTAACCAAATTAACTTTATAATACTAAAAACTTTTTCTAATTACACTATCTATTAAAAAATATTACAAATTCTTACTAATTTATCTATTTAAAAATATTAAAAAACAAACAAACGTTAAATAAATGAAAATATATTTATTCCAATTCAATTACAAAATGAAAAAATTCTAATTATTAAATTTTGTGATAAAATGATAATCAAAGCATAATATATAGCAATTATATCAAAATTTTTAAAAATTGCAATTATTTTAAATGGTTAGTTTATATACCAAATAGAAAAGCTTATAAACGCAAAATATGCAATAAATGTATTTCTAAAATACAATTACAAATTTAGACCTTTTCATATAATTCATTTAAATATAAAAATAAATTTTACATAAATGCATCAAGTACCTTTGAACATAGCTGAACCCCTACAATTAAGTCTAGATTTCGGTGACACTTATATATAGAAATATATTCTTTGGCTTCGAAATTAAACTCGACCACAACCAATTCCCATGGTACTTTCATAACTAGTAACCTAGAGTTTAAAGTTCATCAAAATAGCGGCATTATTTTTTGAGTTATGGTGTTTTTAAGATATATGTTTGTTAGCCCTTGAACTTTTCAAGGGTTCCAGAACCCGAAACCATGGTACGATTTCGCCCATATACAGTCCCCGTCATACTTTCAATACTAGTTAATCCTTGTACACAATTGGAACGTTCTATCTTAATTTTGAGTTACTAGTTTTAATAATTTCGATGAT
This sequence comes from Dolichopus griseipennis, assembly GCA_963082915.1. Taxonomy (NCBI): domain Eukaryota; kingdom Metazoa; phylum Arthropoda; class Insecta; order Diptera; family Dolichopodidae; genus Dolichopus; species Dolichopus griseipennis. The sequence continues at coordinate 122,859,990 of OY720441.1, read as the reverse complement.
AAGTTTTTACACATTGGGGGGTCTAAGAGAGGTACTGAACCTCCACTCCAATTGATCCCAAATTAGGGGAACACGCAAAAGATAGTAAAGAACACCCTTGTGGCAAATTGGAAGCTTCTACATTTTTTCAAGTTGTTATCTTTATTAATTTTAAAGATATGCTTAAAGGTCTTCGGAAATGTGTGGCCGGACCCCGACCCACTACCCCAATGGGGTCTAAATTCCCAAGACACTTAGGAAATAGGAAGGGACACCTTGATACCGAATTTGGAGGTTCTATCTTCATTGGTTTCGGAATTATGCTAGTTTGGCCTAAATTCGATCAAAAAGTTCTAAGTTCCGAATCCATTATCTAATCCTCACCGTACGTAATCACCGCCGTAGTTTTATTACCAATAATTTACAGCACAAATTTCATGAAGATAGCCTCATTAGTTGTTGAGTTATCGTGATTTTTACCACATTTTCAAAGAATTTTGTAAAAATGTGCCTATATAGCTTCACTCTGTCCGTCCGTCTGTCCGTCTGTCCGTCTGTCCGTCTGTCCGTATGTTTACAAAAACTTTCACATCGTTTGAAATAGAGAAAAGAAATTTTAACCACGAGTAGGTATTACAAAAAAAATAATTTCGTAGAAGAATTTTTTTCTGTAGCCCCACCTGCTACGGGGCTAATGCCCCCCAAAATTGGAAAAAGTCCTATATTTAAATTGTTATAAAAAGAGTTCTGTTCGATATATTTTCAATCTGGAAACGGCAAACGATAGCTGGTTTTATAAACTTTATAAATTTTTAAAAGGCAAATGTTTAGGGTTGCCATACGGTACTGAAAATTAACACTATACAAAACTCAATTTTTGCAAAATTTTTGGCCACACATATCTTCTAAACGGTAAAAGCTAGGGTCTTGAAATTTTGCGAGAAGTTAGATCCTCAAAAATTAGTAGGAGTCGGTTAACAAAATTTTTTTGTCAGGCCCCCTATTTAGGAGCTATAAGGGCTCGAAAATTGAAATTTTGCTATTTTTAAACACCTGTAACTTGAACACCTGTCCAAATTTTTTTTTAGTGATATTCAAAATTCAAAGCTCTATACTTATATTTCAAAATGTGTTAAAGGTTTTTCTTAATTTTGAAGAATGGCGAAGCTACAGCCCCTGCAAATTCCAAAAAAAACCCTATATTTAAATTGATATAACAAGAGTTTTGTTAAATTTATTTTCAATCGAAAAACGGTAAAAGAGAGCTGCTTTTATAGGCATTAAAAAAGTATGTCGCTTTAATGTATAGGGTTGCCATACGGTACTAAAATTTATCATTATATAAAACTCAATTTTTGCAAAATTTTTGGTCCCATATATCTCCTAAACGGTTTAAGATAGGGTCCTGAAATTGGTCCATGGTCCAATCCCGACCTTACGCAATCCCCGAAGTAGTTTCATTACTAGTAACCTACAGCACAAATTTGATGAAGATAGCGTCATTAGTTGTTGAGTTATCGTGATTTTTTATATATGTTTGTTAGCCCTTCGATCGTTTAAAAGGTCCAGAATCCGAACCCATGGGCCGATTTCGCCCATATGCAATCCCCGCCGTACTTTCAGACCTAGTAACCTACAGTTAAAATTGCATCAAGATAGCTCCATTATTTTTTGAGTTATCGTGCCTACGGACGGACGGACATGCCTATATCGACTAAGGCGGTCACGCTGATCACAAATATATATACTTTTCCATATCTAACTCGCTTCCTTTAGGTGGTTACAAACTATGGGTGGTTATGGTGGTTATTCTATAGGTGTAGGGTATAAAAACAATTTGCATTATTCACAATACAGTGCCAACTTATATTTAGAAAAGGTGATTTAGATCTTTTAATCTTCTACATATTACAACTCTCTTGAAAACAGACATTTGATATCATTAAAAATTAACTTTATAAAAAAATTTTTTGTTGTTGTTATATTACGTAACTTAACCCTTGATTACTTTTTTGCATTCTGATGATCTCATCAAATTAATTTGTATTTCACAACATTTTTATAAAATTACATTCATATCAAAACTTATATGAACTTTCTGAAGTTTTCAAAAATAATTCTTTGTTTCATTGTATAACTTGATAATTGATAATATTAAAACTTAAATTAATTTATGTTACATAGTGATGATATTATTATTTTTTTTTCTTTTTTTTTTTTCTGTTTTATATTATGATTATTTCTGTATTTTTTAAGTGCTTAAACTATTGCGCTTAAAGTTTATTGTATGAAAAATTTCATAAGAGGCTCACTAATACGATTATATTTACGTTTCTAATTAATATGCGTTTCACATTTTAGGTTACAATCACTTATGCATCAATATCTATTTAATTTTTATTACATTTCCTGCATTTTGTATTACATCTACTGTGATAAAAAATTAAAGCAAAAACAAAAATATAAACAAAAATAATCAAAAAATTTGAGATTGAAAAAGCCAAATGATCCATTATAATCAATAGTTTTTTTCTTTTAACAAATATAAAATTTACGTTTTGCCGGTGTTTTGCAAATTGAAAGCGCAATAATATTATTTATGATACGTAGAAAACTGTAGAGTAGATTTAGTACATTTATTTATTTTGTTTTTTTTGTTTTTTTTTTAACTAATATAATTACATTTTCATATCACTAAAACTTTATTAGCATAAATCAAAAATTTATAATAGCACTATATTGAGTTAATATAACTATGTATGTATATCTATACAATTATTACACATCAATAAATTTTCTTTTCATAATTCATAAATGTTCCTAATTAGTAAAACTAGGATTTATATATAATTTCTGGTAAAACTACAATTCATTTTTAAGCTACAAATAATGTTTTTAATGTAGTAAATCTACTCTACATGCGAAATGTTATAAATCTAGTTTACATTAAATCGTTCAAGAAAAAGCTGTAAAAAAATCTGCATAGGTTTAATTTATATTTTTAAATTTTTTTTTTTTTCCTCTTTGTTGTTATTTAGTTTATATGGGGTTTTTCTTTAACATTTTTTTCTCCGTACATAAGGGCAGATAAAGTGTATGTATGGATATGTAATCTTTCTAGAAAAAGCTTTTTCATTTAATGGTAGTATAATTTACAATGGAAAAGGCTTTGCAGTTTAGTACATTAGCATGTACCGCAAAGTTTAGCTACAACGGCCACACTGGAAAATATCTGAATTTTGCTCCCTTTAAAATACATGGGATTTTTGCGCTCGGAGTGCCATAGCTTATCTACTTTAAGAGAATAAATTTAAAAATTATTGAAAATTGAAATAATTAATCAAGGTTACTAAATCATTCAACAGTAAATGCAATACAGCTAAAAACCCTGAAGAGAAGTAATTGCTGCATGTGTGTAAAATTTTATTGAATTGGATAAAAGTTTTAAATATGAAATTTTATAATTTCATTTTACGAATCCATTTATCTCAAGTTTATTTGTTGTTTAATATTTTTAAATAAATAAATTAGTAAGAGTTGTTAATATTTTTGAATTGATAGAATAATATTAGAAAATGTATTTAGTATTATAAAATAAATGTGGTTAGACATGTCTTACGATCAAACTTTCCATTAAATTTGAACCAAATAGGTTTACGGTTTTTTTAAGTCGGGTCCAACAACTGAGTGTTGCTTTACTTGTTTTCTACACATTTTAGTACGATATGAACTATGTTGCATGTATTCTGTATCATGATTAAAAAGTTCTATGAATAAATAATACAAGATTGGTCTGTACGAATTATGTGTTTTATGGGTTGTTTAAAATAAAAACATCAAAAAATTTTATATTTAAATTAAAATTTTATTATTCAACTTTATTATTTGAATGTGGTCTTAAGACTAACTTTTTTAATGTTGTTATTTCAGAAATAAAAATCTTTATTTTTTTTTTACAAAAACAATTTTCTTATATTAATACTATTTATAATTTATTACTTAAAAATATCTTTCGAAACAAAATTCAATATCGAATTAAAATAAGAAATTTACTTATTTTACTTATTACAAAATCGATATATTATTTGGTAAATGTTCGTACTGAATTTTGTACAGAATAATTTCAACATATGTTCGGTTTAATATTACTATATTATAACGTTAAAATAATTTCAAGTGCAATTATTTTTAAAATTAGTTAAAGTGCAATTGACCATTATTATGCTGACTTTTGTATTTGATATCTTTTGTTATTATATTATTTAAAATAAAAGTTGAAAGTGGTTCAAATGCAATTGACCGTAATTATGCTTAGTATACAACAAGTGAAGAAAAAAACCATGGGTTTTTAAAAAACACATTTTCAAAATTATATACGGTTTCTTAATGAGTATTTTATCAGTTATTTTTATAAAAATATATAGAAAAATTAATGATAATATTATAATTTATTTATTTCATTAATTTATTAATTATATGACTAATAGTTATATAACCCAAATGCACTCAAAAGAAACTTGTTAATAAGCGCGAAATATAATGTTGGAGCTTGAATGTTAACGTTTAATTTTGGAAATACTTACACTGGTGAATAAGTTACCATTTTATAAAAACATAAAAGTTTTAATTTTTAAGACCTAGTAGCCCTTCAATGGGGAAGTTTCTCAAATTTTTGCTTTTACATGATGGATCTGCCTACCCCCCTCCTGTCCTCTTCCAAATAATTTTTTCGGTTCTAGGAAATCAATTGTGAACTCCACCAAAATTTGGAATTTTACCTAGAATTTTATTATCTAAGCAAAAATGGTTAAAACTGAGAGACAATTTCTTCAATTTAAAGAAACCCTTTCAAACTTAAGAAAAACCTTTAACGAATGTTGAAATATAATGCTGCAGCTTTAAAGTTTGTATATTTGTAAAAAAAAATTGTAATAGGTATTCAAGTTAATGGTGTTTAAAAATAGCTAAATTTCAATTTTCGAGCCCTTTTAGCTCCTAAAAATTTTGTTAACTGGCTCGTACTAATTTTGAAGGACCTAACTTCTCCCAAAATTTCAAGACCCTAGATTGAACCGTTTAGAAGATATGTGGGACAAAAAAATTTGCAAGAAATGAGTTTTGTTTAATGGTAAATTTTAGTACTGTATGCCAACCCTTATATTTTTGTAAATCCTATAAAAGTAGCTCTCTTATACCGTTTTCAGATTAAAAATACATTTAACAGAACTCTATTTATACTCATTTAAAAATAGGGCTTTTTTGCAATTTGCGAGGGCTGTAGCTTCGGCACCCTTCAAAATTAAGAAAAACCTTTAACGCAAAATATAATTTAAGACCTTTCAATTTTGTATATTACTAAAAAAAATTTGGACAGGTATTCAAGTTACAGGTGTTTGAAAATAGCAAAATTTCAATTTTCGAGCCCTTTTAGGTCTTAAAAATTTTGTTAACTGGCTCGTACTAATTTTGAAGGACCTTACTTCTCCCAAAATTTCAAGATCCTAGATTGAAAATTAGAAGATGTGTGGGACAAAAAATTTTGCAAGAAATGAGTTTTGCTTAATGGTAAATTTTAGTACTGTATGTCAACCCTAAACATTTATAAAAATTTATAAAGTTTATAAAACCAGTTATCGTTTGCCGTTTTCAGATTGAAAATATATCTAACAGAACTCTTGTTATAACAATTTAAATATAAGGCTTTTTCCAACTTTGGGGGGCTGTAGCTCCGGAACGGGTGGGGCTACAGAAAAAAATTCTTCTACGAAATTATTTGTTTTGTAATATCTTCCCGTGGTTAAAATTTCTTTACTCTATTTCAAATGGTGTAAAAGTTTTGTAAACATACGGACGGATGGACGGACGGAAGGACAGAGTGAACTTATTTCGGCACATTTTTACAAATTGTTTTGAAAATGTGCTAAAAATTTAGCTAATTACATTTTTGTATGAAATGGAAAAAAAGAAGAATAAAAAGAAAAACAAAAAGTAAAAATGTGAAATTATTCTTTTGTAGATATTTATTTATATTTTAAATTTCATAAATATGAAATTGAGTTTTCTCTTCTGGAGGTTCATTCATTATTATATTGGTGGGGTTTACCGACTGTGACGTAACTCCTCCCTCCTTAAGATTAACACTCTCCCGTGACGCAAATTTAAATATTTCGAATTTTTTAAAGAATCCTAGTAAAAATATAATTATGGTTATTACTGTTAAAATTATAAAAATTATGAGACTTAAATAAATGTGATTATTTTTATGATATTTTATTAGTTTTATTTCACCAATATTTTTTACTTGTTCTAATATTATGTCATTGAAGCTGATATTTTCATCAATCTCACGGTTTATATTTAAATAATTTGATAACGTAAAACTTAGTTTGAACTCTCTTAAATTACTATTAAAAACATTATGAATGGAATTGTTTTTATTGAACAATTATTAAAATTAGAGATATAATTTCCATTTATTCTGAACTTTCGTTCATCACAAGTACTATTAAAATTTATATTAATCTGATTTTTTGCTGAAATTAACCCTATTTTTAAAACAATTATTTCTGATACATTAATGAAAATTTTTAAACAGTTTCCTTTGAAAATACAGTTTTTTGATTTTACTAAATCTTTTATATCTTTTTTATTTTCAGACTTAAAATTTTTACAATTTTTTTGTTGTTCAAACATTAGTTCATTATTTAACCTATCGCCTATTGGAATTAACAGAGTTGTTGCTACACTTATTGTTTCATTTGGTATCTCAATTACAAAAACAATGTTTTCTTTATTATCAATTAATGTGGCTAATTTAATATTTTGTAACTTATTTAAATCAATATCATATTCCAAAATTTCTTCATTTGTTAGTATATTGCTATGTATTATTCCTATTCAAGATGATGCTATATTGTCTTGAATGTGTTCAATGTTATCTTGTATAATTTCAATTTAAAGCAAAGTATGTGTAAAGTAGGTATTTATATATTGTTGTGTATTGAGTGTTTATGTCGTTAAGTTTTTAAGTTTCATTAATTAAAATTCTGTCCTTTTCAATAATTTGTTTAAGTTTAATAAAAGTGTTATTAAAATTGTTATTAAATATCATTTGACTGTTTAAGTTTGTTATTGCATTATGATTGTTTTGGTTAACTATTTTTAGATGATCTTTGATTTCTTGTCGGTCAGAATCGTCCATTGTTTTGAACAGTACCACAGAAATTTACTAGACCCCGTTTGTGTCTGTGTGGAATTAGAGTTTTAATCTTATTTCTCGCGACATTTAATTGGTGAGTTAAAATTAGTTTATTTTGTATATCTGCTCAATTTATATTATCTTTAATTTGTTTAGAATTTCTGAAATTTCTTCGGGGTTAATGATAAGTATGATTGAATTATAATTTTTAACTAATTCTACATCCTTCAGTTTGATTTCTGTGTATCCCAAGTCTGACTCGATTTTTTCAAATGTGAGATGGGCCTGGGTTAACAGCGGTATTGTTGCTAGCATTAAGAGGATTGTCTATATTAATTTTACCTGCAAATTTATAATTTCTTTTAATATTTGATGTATGTATATTTTCAAGCTTAAATTTTATGAATTTGGGTTGTTCCTTATGTCTAACACTCTTATAGTTTTTAGCACATTTTCAAAAAATTTTGTAAAAATGTGCCTATATAACTTCACTCTGTCCGTCCGTCCGTATGTTTACAAAAATTTGTACACCGTTTGAAATAGAGTAAAGAAATTTTAACCATGGGTAGTTTTTGCAAAAAAAATAGTTTCGTAGAAAAAAAATTTTTTCCTGTAGCCCCACCTGCTACGGGGCTACGATGAAGTTAAGTCCTTGAGAAACTTGGCAACCTTCTCTATTGAAGTGCTATAACAACTTTAAAATAAAAACTTTACTGTTAGCAGTAAATTTTATAAGTAAGCAGTAACTATTTCCAAGTAAATATTTCCAAAGTTAAATTCAGTATGTAATACAATATAATTTTGAAAATATGCTTTTTTAAAAACCCTTGGTTTTTTTTCAACACTTGTTTATGTAAACTTCAGTTTTGTTTTCGGTATAATTTTCTCTTTATACCCGTGCATACATATATGAACATCGGGTATATTAAAATTACTCCTCCGTTTGTAACGCATCGAAATATACGAGCTAGATATAGTGTCAAGGGTACGTATCGAATCAGCATCGAAAAGTGAATCGATCTAGCTATGTGTGTCCGTCTGTCCGTCCGTCCGTCAGCACGATAACTCAAAAACTATAAGAGCTAGAGTTCTGAAATTTTCACAAAGTAATTTTTAGACAATTTGTAGGTTCCCTATTGTTTTTGGTTAAAATCGGAGAAAGGCTTCGGGTAGCTGCTATACAAATTTTTCGAAATTTTATGAATATTTCCAAAATTAATAACGAAATAGAAACCAAATATAAAAACAAACAAATTGTAGTCTAATTATTAATCGATTCATGGTGTAGTGATTAGGACATGTTACTTGTAGCAAAAATGTCTCGAATCGATTTCAGGCTAAGGAAAAAATTTTTTTTTTTTAAATTCATTTTTTCTTTTTAATAAAATATATGTATTTTAAAAATAAAAAACTAAATTTTATTTTTTAGAAAATTTGGCAGAAAACTCTCATTTATATTAAAAATTATTAATTTTTTTAAATATTTCTATAAAAAAAATTCAAAACTGTTATTTAAAACAAACAATTGATACCATAGCAACTACAATTATTTAAAAACTGTTATTTAAAACAAACAATTGATACCATAGCAACTACAATTATTTAAAAAAAAAAATTAAGATAAATAAAAACTCGTTTTGTAGGCAAATTATTTATTGTTCTATGGTGTAGTGGTTAGAACATGGGACTAGTAGTCAGAACGTTTCGGTTCGATTTCTGGCTGGGGCAAAAATTTTTTTTTTTTTTTAATTTATCTTAAAACTCTCATTTATAAATTATTTATTTTTTTTTAATACATTTTTAAAAAAATTCAAAACAGTTATTCAAAACAAACAATTCATACCATCGCAACTTTAATAATTTAAAAAAAAAGTTGAGATGAGTATAAAGTCGATGGCTTAGTGGTTAGGACGTCGAAATTTTAATTGAAAAGTGTGGGATTGAATCTCGTTCAGAGCAAATGTTTTTTTTAAATTCATCTTTTTTTTTAATTCATTATTTTTTTTATTAATTTTTTGTTGTAATTAAATATAAAAAAACAAATATTTTGAATTTTCTGTCAAACAGTTCAATTGCAATATATGAAATTCTTATTTATTTAATACACGCACGGGTATCTAAAAGTTGACAAGGGCAACTATAATCTTCCTCGTTTTAAATTAAGTTTGTTTATATATCTAGATTTTTCTGTCACCAAAGAATCATAAATTTTGTTTTTATTACAATTTCCTTCTTGAATATTAATAAGTTTTTCTTTTGTCACTGAGTGGTAACTGTTGTTGTACCACTCAATTGCATTTTTTCGATAATATTCAGTTCTGTATTAACAATACCTAGAACTCTAATTTTTTCGGTAATAGTACTGTGAAAGCGTTCAATATCAGAATTTCCAGTGTGATTGTTAGATTTCACTAAGTGAAGTTCAATTTGTTCGTCTTTAAGAAAATTTTTTGTATTAATACTCTTAAATTCATTATCGGTGATTAGTTTTTTGAAATGTCCTCTGTTTGCTTTGAATTCTCTTAGTTTTTCTATTATAGTTTGATTATTCCTATCATTTAAGTAGAAACTGGTAGCATATTTAGAAAAACGGTCTATAAACGTCAAAAAGTTTTGTTTTTAATTAGTGTATATGTCCATATGTATAATATATTTAATGTCTTTAGGAGTTTTTGCCATTTGGAATTCTTTTCTAATTGGTGTTCTGTTATATTTTACTCGATTGCATATGTCACAATTATTGATATATTTTTGAAAAGAATTTTTTAATTTCTGAAAATATATCGCTTTTTCAAACCTTCATAGTTTTCATTTATACCGGTATGTCCTGTTTCGTTCTTGTGATATTCATGTATCTGTTTAAAAGTTTCCTCTTCTGTAGTCATGTCTTTTGCGAAAAACTTACACCTAACAAATTTTATTTTTTGAAATCTTCCATATAGTTCAAACTAGCTTTCTTTGTACTATATTGTATTTATGGTCATTCAGTTCAGAGAAAATGCCTATTCTATCTTTTGTTATGTGCCTTCTACATATGTCACTAAGATTGTTTTCTATATTATCTGAATTTATAAGTATCCTTTTATTACCAATAATTATTTCTACGTCCTTGTTTTTATTATAGGTGACAATAATTTGGGTTTTGGTTCTGTTTACAACTGTATCTAAAACTGGAAAATGATAATTTAACTCCACTTCTTGAGAATGTACTGTCCCGTTGCTCAAGTTTTCATCATTTTCGGAAACGGTTTCAAAGTCAGAGGTGTTTATATTATGTGTCATTGAATAATTGGTGATATTACTTAATTGAGATAGAATTTCATCATTATAATCTGTGTTTTCGGATAAAGCTTGTAGCTTGTGTATGAATCTACATTGTTTTCAAGAGAGTAATTTGTACTAGATATTGTTTGAGATTCGGAATCAGAACTATTTTCTGTATTTTCTATCAAATTTATTTCGTGTTTGTTCGTATCCATTCGGCTAAGAAAATCTGCCACTTTATTGTCCTTGCAATTTATATATTCAACATTCATGTTATACTCTCCTAATTTTAATAACCATCTATTTAATCTCGGCTTAATGTCTCTTCCTTGCGATTTGGCATATAACCATTTTAATGGTCGATGGTCTGTTAAAAGTTTAAACTTGTTGCCATAGATACGGTCTTAAGTAATTGGTTGCCCAAACAATGGCAAGCCATTCTTTTTCAATTATAGAGTAATTTTTCTCATGAGCATTTAAGGTTTTGCTAGCATAACATATGGGGTGAGAATCTTCTTGTAATGTTGCACCAATAGCGAAAGCACTAGCATCTGTTATTAATTGGAATTTTTTGTTGAAGTCTGGGTATTTTAATATGGGATCTTCTGTTATTACTCTTTTTAATTTCTCAAATGCATTAATATAATTAAAGTCTTTTATATTTATTTTACTATTTTTCTTCAGGTAGTAAGTCAAAGGTTTTGCCAATTTGGCATAATTTTTAATAAATTTACGATAATATCCCGTAATTACCAAAAATTATTTTATCTGTTTTTGTGTAGTGGAAAGTTTTAATTTTAAAATGTCATCCACTTTTTTTTGGGTTGGGTTACTCCCTCTGGTGTTAAAATCTGAACCAAATATTCGTTTTGTTTTGCAAAAACTTTGCATTTATCTACCTGGATTTTTAAGTTATTTTCTCTAAGTCTGTTAAATATTTTTTATACTAAATAAATGTTTTTCGAAAGAAGTAGAAAATATAAGAATATTGTCGAGGTAACAAACACATATTTTATTAATATATTCCTTAAGAACATTATTCATAAGACGTTGGAAAGTAGCCGGGCATTCTTTAATCCAAACGGCATTATTACGTACTCATAATGTCCAAAAGGTGTGGAGAAGACTGTCTTCGGACGGTCTTCTTTTTTCACTAAGATTTGGTGGAATCCTTTAGCCAAATCCAGTGTTGTGAAGTATTGAGAATTTCCTAATTTATCCAATATATTTTCTATATTGGGTATAGAAAATTTATTATCTATGGTTACCTCATTTAATTTTCTGTAATCTATAACAAGATGCCATTTTTTCTTTCCCGAATTGTCTTGTTTTTTAGGTACTATCCATAATGGGCTTTTATAAGGAGAAAAAATCTCTTTTATTATCTCTTGCTTCAGCATATCTGAGATTTGAGTAGATATTTCCTGTTCATGAACACGAGGATATCTATTCTATCTATTTTAGAATATATTGCTCTATCGTTGGTCACTACGATTTGGTGTTGAATATTTGGAGTACTTGTTAAATGATCACCTTCTTTAAAAATAAAGAAGGAAAATCTTTGTTTGAGTTTACTAATTTGTCTAATATTTTATCTTCCTCTTTTTTTAATGATTTAAAAAGATTTTTAAACTGATCATCATTTAGATTTGTTTGTTTTAATTGATGAAATTCATCATACTTGTCCATATAAGTTTGATGAAATTCATCAATTAAATCAAACAAATCTAAATGATGACTGTTTATGAATTTTATTTCATTATTGTTAATTTTTAGGACTTCTTTTTCCATATCGATTAGGGCACCTAATGGTTTTAGTAAATTTTGACCTATTATTGCACCGAAAAACTTATTTTGAAAAGTCGTCAGTTTCCAAATCATAAAAGCGTCTTCATTAAATTCTACAGGTAAGTCCGTTTTAATTTTTTTTTTCACATATAATTCATTATTTAAAGTGGTAAAACTAATAGGATTTCTTAAAAATTTTCTTCAATATTGTGGTAACTGGATTTCATTAAGTAGTGATGTGGAGGACCCAGTATCTATTAAGTATTTTAGCTTTGTTCTGTCAACGGTAATTAATACTATTGGTAAGTTAATTTAGGAGACAATGAAAGAAAATTTACCTCCTCTTCAACTTGTTCGTCAGTATCCATGGGCTCATCTATTAAGTATTTTAGCTTTGTTCTGTCAACGGTAAGTAGACAATGAAAGAAAATTTACCTCCTCTTTAACTTGTTCGTCAGTATCCATGGGCTCTGATCGTCCAAAATTTCTATTATTGTTAAATCGACTAGTTCTTAACTGTCCAGAATTTGTAGTGTTTCGGTCAGTAGTTTGGAAATTATTTCTAGAAGTATTTGGATAAGTACTTTGGTTGTAATTTCTATGGTTATTATGGTAAGCACTTTGGTTATAATTTCAATGGTTATTTTGGTAAGTACTTTGGTTATTATTTGTAGATTTGATTTTGTGTCTCTGTGTTCTGTCGGAATTGTTGTCCTTTCCGGCCTACATTATTATGGTTTTGATAACGATTGTTATAGTTTTGATTAAAATTATTTGTTTTATTCATATTTTAAAAATTATTATTGGAATTATTACCAAATTTATGCCTATCTCTGATCATACCTAAACTTTCTAGTGAGTCAAAAGCTTCCCGTATTTTTGTAATGTTTTTATTTATTATAATTGATGCCAAATTTGCACCTATGTTACTTAAAATATATTTAAAATAAATTTTTCATTATTATCAGCAGAAAATTCTGCTGGTTTAATTATATCGTACTCAAATTTTTCATTTAATTTACTTTGTACTAAAACTAAAATATTATAATATTCTCTAACCTGATAATTTTTTCACTGTAAAGGCTTGATGGCATAGTTGATGGTAACTTTCCTTGACTCCAAAATTAGTGATGAAAGATGTTTTTATCTGGTTCCAATCTGCATTTGTTCCTAATATTCTTACGGCATCCAACGCTGGAGCTGGGATTTTATTTACTATAATCCTTTGGTAGATGTATGTTTTTTCCTGTTGGCATGTAATTAGAAGGAGAATTGTATCTACTTCCCTCAGAAATGATGTTAATGCCCATTGGCCATCACCACGGAATTCATGAATCCGATGAGCATCCTTCAGTATATAATTTGCAGAAATTGTAAATGTTGATGTATTTGGATTCTGCATATTTGTTTCACTATTAATAATTTTTTCGCCGGTAGCATCGGTATTGTTGCTAGCATTAAGAGGATTGTCAATATTAATTTTACCTGCAAATTTATAATTTCTTTTAATATTTGATGTATTTATATTTTTAAGCTTAGATTTTATGAATTTGGGTTGTTCTTTGTGTCTAACACTCTTATAGTTTTTTATGTAACCATCAGTTCTGTTTTCGGTATAATTTTCTTTTTTTAAATTAAGTTTGTTTATATATCTAGATTTTTCTGTCACCAAAGAATCATAAATTTTGTTTTTATTACAATTTCCTTCTTGAATATTAATAAGTTTTTCTTTTGTCACTGAGTGGTAACTGTTGTTGTACCACTCAATTGCATTTTTTCGATAATATTCAGTTCTGTATTAACAATACCTAGAACTCTAATTTTTTCGGTAATAGTACTGTGAAAGCGTTCAATATCAGAATTTCCAGTGTGATTGTTAGATTTCACTAAGTGAATTTCAATTTGTTCGTCTTTAAGAAAATTTTTTGTATTAATACTCTTAAATTCATTATCGGTGATTAGTTTTTTGAAATGTCCTCTGTTTGCTTTGAATTCTCTTAGTTTTTCTATTATAGTTTGATTATTCCTATCATTTAAGTAGAAACCGGTAGAATATTTAGAAAAACGGTCTATGAACGTCAAAAAGTTTTGTTTTTAATTAGTGTATATGTCCATATGTATAATATATTTAATGTCTTTAGGAGTTTTTGCCATTTGGAATTCCTTTCTAATTGGTTTTCTGTTATATTTTACTCGATTGCATATGTCACAATTATTGATATATTTTTGAAGAGAATTTTTTAATTTCGGAAAATATATCGCTTTTTCAAACCTTCATAGTTTTCATTTATACCGGTATGTCCTGTTTCATTCTTGTGATATTCATGTATCTGTTTAAAAGTTTCCTCTTCTGTAGTCATGTCTTTTGCGAAAAACTTTTATTAAACTGTTATTACTCTTTTTAATATCTCAAATGCATTTATATAATTAAAGTCTTTTATATTTATTTTACTATTTTTCTTCAGGTAGTTAGTCAAAGGTTTTGCCAATTTGGCATAATTTTTAATAAATTTACGATATCCCGTAATTACCAAATATTATTTTATCTGTTTTTGGGTAGTGGAAAGTTTTAATTTTAAAATGTCATCCACTTTTTTTTGGGTTGGGTTACTCCCTCTGGTGTTAAAATCTGAACCAAATATTTGGTTTGTTTTGCAAAAACTTTGCATTTATCTACCTGGATTTTTAAGTTATTTTCTCTGAGTCTGTTAAATATTTTTTATACTAAATAACAAACACATATTTTATTAATATGTTCCTTAAGAACATTATTCATAAGACGTTGGTAAGTAGCCGGGCATTCTTTAATCCAAACGGCATTATTACGTACTCATAATGTCATAATGTTCTTCAATTTTGTGGTAACTGGATTTCATTAAGTAGTGATGTGGAGGACCCAGTATCTATTAAGTATTTTAGCTTTGTTCTGTTAACGGTAATTAATACTATTGGTAAGTTAATTTAGGAGACAATGAAAGAAAATTTACCTCCTCTTCAACTTGTTCGTCAGTATCCATGGGCTCTGATCGTCCAATATTTCTATTATTGTTAAATCGACTAATTCTTAACTGTCCAGAGTTTGTAGTGTTTCGGTCAGTATTTTGGAAATTATTTCTAGAAGTATTTGGATAAGTACTTTGGTTGTAATTTCTATGGTTATTATGGTAAGCACTTTGGTTATAATTTCAATGGTTATTTTGGTAAGTACTTTGGTTATTATTTGTAGATGTTTGATTTTGTGTCTCTGTGTTCTGTCGGAATTATTGTCCTGTCCTTTATTGGAATTATTACCAAATTTATGCCTATCTCTGATCATACCTTAACTTTCTAGTGAGTCAAAAGCTTCCCGTATTTTTGTAATGTTTTTATTTATTATAATTGATGCCAAATTTGCATCTATGTTACTTAAAATATATTTAAAATAAATTTTTCATTATTATCAGCAGAAAATTCTGCTGGTTTAATTATATCGTATTCAAATTTTTCATTTAATTTACTTTGTACTAAAACTAAAATATTATAATATTCTCTAACCTGATAATTTTTTACTGTAAAGGCTTGATAGTTGATGGTAAATTTCCTTGACTCCAAAATTAGTGATTAAAGATGTTTTTATCTGGTTCCAATCTGTATTTGTTCCTAATATTCTTACGGCATCCAACGCTGGAGCTGGGATTTTATAATGCACATTGGCCATCACCACGGAATTCATGAATCCGCTGAGCATCCTTCAGTATATAATTTGCAGAAATTGTAAATGTTGATGTATTTGTATTCTGCATATTTGCTTGACTATTAATAATTTTTTCGCCGATTGCATCGGTATTGTTGCTAGCATTAAGAGGATTGTCAATATTAATTTTGACCATTTGGAATTCCTTTCTAATTGGTTTTCTGTTATATTTTACTCGATTGCATATGTCACAATTATTGATATATTTTTGAAGAGAATTTTTTAATTTCGGAAAATATATCGCTTTTTCAAACCTTCATAGTTTTCATTTATACCGGTATGTCCTGTTTCATTCTTGTGATATTCATGTATCTGTTTAAAAGTTTCCTCTTCTGTAGTCATGTCTTTTGCGAAAAACTTACACCTAACAAATTTTATTTTTTGAAAGCTTCCATATAATTCAACTAGCTTTCTTTGTACTATATTGTATTTATGGTCATTCAGTTCAGAGAAAATGCCTATTCTACCTTTTGTTATGTGCCTTCTACATATGTCACTAAGATTGTTTTCAATATTATCTGAATTTATAAGAATCCTTTTATTACCAATAAATATTTCTACGTCCTTGTTTTTATTATAGGTGACAAAAATTTGGGTTTTGGTTCTGTTTACATCTGTATCTAGAACTGGAAAATGATAATTTAACTCCACTTCTTGAGAATGTACTGTTCCGTTGCACAAGTTTTCATCATTTTCGGAAACGGTTTCAAAGTCAGAGGTGTTTATATTATTTGTCATTGAAAAATTGGTGATATTACTTAATTGAGATAGAATTTCATCATTATAATCTGTGTTTTCGGATAAAGCTTGTAGCTTGTGTATGAATCCACATTGTTTTCAAGAGAGTAATTTGTACTAGATATTGTTTGAGATTCGTTATCAGAACTATTTTCTGTATTTTCTATCAAATTTATTTCGTGTTTGTTCGTATCCATTCGGCTAAGAAAATCTGCCACTTTATTGTCCTTGCAATTTATATATTCAACATTCATGTTATACTCTCCTAATTTTCCTTGCGATTTGGCATATAACCATTTTAATGGTCGATGGTCTGTTAAAAGTTTAAACTTGTTGCCATATAGATACGGTCTTAAGTAATTGGTTGCCCAAACAATGGCAAGCCATTCTTTTTCAATTATAGAGTAATTTTTCTCATGATCATTTAAAGTTTTGCTAGCATAACATATGGGGTGAGAATCTTCTTGTAATGTTGCACCAATAGCGAAAGCACTAGCATCTGTTATTAATTGGAATTTTTTGTTGAAGTCTGGGTATTTTAATATGGGATCTTCTGTTATTACTCTTTTTAATATCTCAAATGCATTTATATAATTAAAGTCTTTTATATTTATTTTACTATTTTTCTTCAGGTATGTAGTTAGTCAAAGTTTTTGCCAATTTGGCATAATTTTTAATAAATTTACGATATCCCGTAATTACCAAATATTATTTTATCTGTTTTTGGGTAGTGGAAAGTTTTAATTTTAAAATGTCATCCACTTTTTTTTGGGTTGGGTTACTCCCTCTGGTGTTAAAATGTGACCCAAATATTTGGTTTGTTTTGCAAAAACTTTGCATTTATCTACCTGGATTTTTAAGTTATTTTCTCTGAGTCTGTTAAATATTTTTTATACTAAATAACAAACACATATTTTATTAATATGTTCCTTAAGAACATTATTCATAAGACGTTGGTAAGTAGCCGGGCATTCTTTAATCCAAACGGCATTATTACGTACTCATAATGTCCAAAAGGTGTGGAGAAGACTGTCTTCGGACGGTCTTCTTTTTTCACTAAGATTTGGTGGAATCCTTTAGCCAAATCCAGTGTTGTGAAGTATTGAGAATTTCCTAATTTATCCAATATATTTTCTATATTGGGTATAGAAAATTTATTATCTATGGTTACCTCATTTAATTTTCTGTAATCTATAACAAGATGCCATTTTTTCTTTCCCGAATTGTCTTGTTTTTTAGGTACTATCCATAATGGGCTGTTATAAGGAGAAAAAATCTCTTTTATTATCTCTTGCTTCAGCATATCTGAGATTTGAGTAGATATTTCCTGTTCATGAACACGAGGATATCTATTCTATCTATTTTAGAATATATTGCTCTATCGTTGGTCACTACGATTTGGTGTTGAATATTTGGAGTACTTGTTAAATGATCACCTTCTTTAAAAATAAAGAAGGAAAATCTTTGTTTGAGTTTACTAATTTTTCTAATATTTTATCTTCTTCTTTTTTTAATGATTTAAAAAGATTTTTAAACTGATCTTCATTTAGATTTGTTTGTTTTAATTGATGAAATTCATCATACTTGTCCATATAAGTTTGATGAAATTCATCAATTAAATCAAACAAATCTAAATGATGACTGTTTATGAATTTTATTTCATTATTGTTAATTTTTAGGACTTCTTTTTCCATATCGATTAGGGCACCTAATGGTTTTAGTAAATTTTGACCTATTATTGCACCGAAAAACTTATTTTGAAAAGTCGTCAGTTTCCAACTCATAAAAGCGTCTTCATTAAATTCTACAGGTAAGTCCGTTTTACTTTCTTTTATATACATATAATTCATTATTTAAAGTGGTAAAACTAATAGGATTTCTTAAAAATTTTCTTCAATATTGTGGTAACTGGATTTCATTAAGTAGTGATGTGGAGGACCCAGTATCTATTAAGTATTTTAGCTTTGTTCTGTCAACGGTAATTAATACTATTGGTAAGTTAATTTAGGAGACAATGAAAGAAAATTTACCTCCTCTTCAACTTGTTCGTCAGTATCCATGGGCTCTGATCGTCCAATATTTCTATTATTGTTAAATCGACTAATTCTTAACTGTCCAGAGTTTGTAGTGTTTCGGTCAGTATTTTGGAAATTATTTCTAGAAGTATTTGGATAAGTACTTTGGTTGTAATTTCTATGGTTATTATGGTAAGCACTTTGGTTATAATTTCAATGGTTATTTTGGTAAGTACTTTGGTTATTATTTGTAGATGTTTGATTTTGTGTCTCTGTGTTCTGTCGGAATTGTTGTCCTGTCCTTTATTGGAATTATTACCAAATTTATGCCTATCTCTGATCATACCTTAACTTTCTAGTGAGTCAAAAGCTTCCCGTATTTTTGTAATGTTTTTATTTATTATAATTGATGCCAAATTTGCATCTATGTTACTTAAAATATATTTAAAATAAATTTTTCATTATTATCAGCAGAAAATTCTGCTGGTTTAATTATATCGTATTCAAATTTTTCATTTAATTTACTTTGTACTAAAACTAAAATATTATAATATTCTCTAACCTGATAATTTTTTACTGTAAAGGCTTGATGGTTGATGGTAACTTTCCTTGACTCCAAAATTAGTGATTAAAGATGTTTTTATCTGGTTCCAATCTGCATTTGTTCCTAATATTCTTACGGCATCCAACGCTGGAGCTGGGATTTTATAATGCACATTGGCCATCACCACGGAATTCATGAATCCGCTGAGCATCCTTCAGTATATAATTTGCAGAAATTGTAAATGTTGATGTATTTGTATTCTGCATATTTGCTTGACTATTAATAATTTTTTCGCCGATTGCATCGGTATTGTTGCTAGCATTAAGAGGATTGTCAATATTAATTTTGACCATTTGGAATTCCTTTCTAATTGGTTTTCTGTTATATTTTACTCGATTGCATATGTCACAATTATTGATATATTTTTGAAGAGAATTTTTTAATTTCGGAAAATATATCGCTTTTTCAAACCTTCATAGTTTTCATTTATACCGGTATGTCCTGTTTCGTTCTTGTGATATTCATGTATCTGTTTAAAAGTTTCCTCTTCTGTAGTCATGTCTTTTGCGAAAAAATTATACCTAACAAATTTTATTTTTTGAAAGCTTCCATATAGTTCAACTAGCTTTTTTTGTACTATATTGTATTTATGGTCATTCAGTTCAGAGAAAATGCCTATTCTACCTTTTGTTATGTGCCTTCTACAATGTCACTAAGATGTTTTCAATATTATCTGAATTTATAAGTATCCTTTTATTACCAAGAATTATTTCTACGTCTTTGTTTTTATTATCGGTGAGAATAATTTGGGTTTTGGTTCTGTTTACAACTGTATCTAGAACTGGAAAATGATAATTTAACTCTTTTTCTTGAGAATGTACTGTCCCGTTGGTCAAGTTTTCATCATTTTAGGAAACGGTTTCAAAGTCAGAGGTGTTTATATTATGTGTCATTGAATAATTGGTGCTATTACTTAATTGAGATAGAATTTCATCATTATAATCTGTGTTTTTGGATAAAGCTTGTAGCTTGTGTATGAATCCACATTGTTTTCAAGAGAGTAATTTGTACTAGATATTGTTTGAGATTCGTTATCAGAACTATTTTCTGTATTCTATCAAATTTATTTCGTGTTTGTTCGTATCCATTCGGTTAAGAAAATCTGCCACATTATTTTCCTTGCAATTTATATATTAAACATTCATGTTATACTCTCCTAATTTTAATAACCATCTATTTAATCTCGGCTTAATGTCTCTTCCTTGCGATTTGGCATATAACCATTTTAATGGTCGATGGTCTGTTAAAAGCTTAAACTTGTTGCCATAGATACGGTCTTAAGTAATTGGTTGCCCAAACAATGGCAAGCTAGCATAACATATGGGGTGAGAATCTTGTTGTAATGTTGCACCAACAGCGAAAGCACTAGCATCTGTTATTAATTGGAATTTTTTGTTGAAGTCTGGGTATTTTAATATGGGATCTTCTGTTATTACTCTTTTTAATTTCTCAAATGCATTTATATAATTAAAGTCTTTTATATTTATTTTACTATTTTTCTTCAGGTAGTTAGTCAAAGGTTTTGCCAATTTGGCATAATTTTTAATAATTTTACGATATCCCGTAATTACCAAAAATTATTTTATCTGTTTTTGTGTAGTGGAAAGTTTTAATTTTAAAATGTCATCCACTTTTTTTGGATTGGGTTACTCCCTCTGGTGTTAAAATGTGACCCAAATATTCGGTTTGTTTTGCAAAAACTTTGTATTTAACTACCTGGATTTTTAAGTTATTTTCTCTAAGTCTGTTAAATATTTTTTTATACTAAATAAATGTTTTTCGAAAGAAGTAGAAAATATAAGAATATTGTCGAGGTAACAAACACATATTTTATTAATATATTCCTTAAGAACATTATTCATAAGACGTTGGAAAGTAGCCGGAGCATTCTTTAATCCAAACGGCATTCTTATGTACTGATAATGTCCAAAAGGTGTGGAGAAGACTGTCTTCGGACGGTCTTCTTTTTTCACTAAGATTTGGTGGAATCCTTTAGTTAAATCCAGTGTTGTGAAGTATTGAGAATTTCCTAATTTATCGAATATATTTTCTATATTGGGTATAGGAAATTTATCATCTATGGCTACCTCATTTAATTTTCTGTAATCTAATAACATAATGGGCTGTTATAAGGTGAAGTAATCTCTTTTACTATCTCTTGCTTCAGCATTACTGAGATTTGAGGAGATATTTCCTGTTCATGAACACGAGAGTATCTATATATTTTAGAATATATAGGTCTATCGTTGGTCACTACGATTTGGTGTTGAATATTTGGAGTACTTGTTAAATGATCACCTTCTTTAATAATAAGATCTTAGCTTGAGTTTACTAATTTTTCTAATATTTTATCTTCTTCTTTCTTTAATGATTCAAAAGGATTTTTAAACTGATCATCATTTAGATTTGTTTATGAATTTAATTTCATTATTGTTAATTTTTAGACTTCTTTTTCCATATCGATTAGGGCACCTAATGGTTGTAGTAAATTTTGACCTATTATTGCACCGAAAAATTTAATTTGAAAACACGTCAGTTTCCAAATCATAAAAGCGTCTTCATTAAATTCTACAGGTAAGTCCGTTTTACTTTCTTTTTATACCCGTATGACTATATAGTCCAAGGGTATAATAAATTTGCCATTACGTTTGGTCGCAGAGAAGGAGGGGGGGGTAGATATAGACTCAAGTGTATGGATCGGATCAGAATCGAAAAAAAAATCGATTTAGCTATGTATGTCCGTCCGTCTGTCCGTCCGTCCGTCATCACGATAACTCAAAAAGTAAAGGAGCTAGGATTATGAAATTTTCACAAATTCGTTTTTATGCAAAAAACGGAATCGAGTTTGAAATTCAGCCATTTTGGTCCACGGGTTCGAGTACCTGCCATACAACTTATAATTTTATATGAGCATTACTCTATACCTATGGAAGCTGCGTGTCTGAAATTTTGCCAAAAGTAGTTTAGTATAATGGCCAAAGTTACTGCAAAATTTGGTTGGTCTACTGCAGAGGGTTCGAGTAGCTGCCATACAACTCCTTCTTTTATATGAGCTTTACACTACACCTGATGAAGCTGGGTGTCTGAAATTTTGCAAAAAATAGTTTAGTGTAATGGCCAAAGTTACTGCAAAATTTAGTTGGTCTACTGCTGAGGGTTCGAGTAGCTGCCATACAACTCCTCTTTTTATATGAGGATTACACTACACCAAATGAAGCTGGGTGTCTAAAATTTTGCCAAAAATAGTTTATTGTAATGGCCAAAGTTACTGCAAAATTTGGTTGTTCTACTGCAAAGGGTTCTAGTTGCTGCCATACAACTCCTTCTTTTATATGAGCATTACTCTACACCTAATAAAGCTGAATGTTTGAAATTTTGCCAAAAGTAATTAACCGGATGATATAATGTATATGTTACGGTCATACGGGTATCCCAGAGTTGACACAGTCCACTCTACTACACTCTTCCTCGTTTCACATATAATTCATTATTTAAAGTGGTAAAACTAATAGGATTTCTCAAAAATTTTCTTCTATATTGTGGTAACTGGGTTTCATTAAGTAGTGATTTGGAGGACCAGTATCTATTAAGTATTTTAGCTTTGTTCTGTCCACGGTAAGTAATACTATTGGTAAGTTAATTTAGGCGACCGTGAAAGAAAATTTACCTCCTCTTCAACTTGTTCGTCAGTATCCATGGGCTCTGATCGTTTAAAAAAAGTTTGAGAACCGCTGAACTACACTATTCTTGAAATAAAATTTAGAGTATTACTTATATATTTATTTGAATGCACATAAAAATCATATTAATATATTACCACAAATAAATAACATACAGATGTCTCATTCCATACAAAAAAAGTGTTCCATTTCTTAAGGTCCATTAATTTTTAATAGACATTGATCTAAGACATTTTATTAAAATTAGTTAAGATCGAAACCAATTGACAAAATTGGTTTTAGAATAAAATAAAATTGAAATAATTTATTTAAATTACACCATAGGCAAAAATACCTTTTACTTTCACCACACATCGTATAAGGTGGTATAAGTATTTGCATGTGTTTATAAATTAAAAAACACAAATAGATAAAAATATTACTTTTGAATGAATAGAATATGTTTTTTTTAATAAGCCATTTTTATATGGATGTTGTATAGTTTTTATTGCTTTTGTTTTTGTTTTTTTTGTGTTATTTTTTTTACTATGAAATATATAAAAATTTTTTGCTTTGTTTTAAAAAAAATAAGAGTTTTAAAATTTTTGATATATTATTGATTTTGATATATGTATGTGCATATCTCTTTGCCGTAATATATATAGAGTTATAGCGAAGGACAAACAACGAAATTTTAATTTTGTCTAGCAAATGTAACTGAAGAATAGTCTAAATTTATAAGTTTTTATAAGAGCAAAATAGATTATTTAGTGTGAAAAATTCAAATCCCGTACACCGGGTATAGATGTTTGTTAATTGTTAATAGGTAAACTGAATAGATTTTTGTTGAGAAATAAAAATAAATATGTGAGTGCGTACATACTTAAGAGAAAAGTAAATTGATACCTATCTGAAAAAAATTTTTTTCAATTTTTCCATAAATTAATTTACTTTTCTCTAAATAAAAAAAACCCAATCAACTCAAAAATTCAATTTCTATTTTATTTTTTTTAATAAAACGAAAAAAGCCGAAACAACTGTGTAGGTATATTTTTTTCTTTTAAAAGTCAAAATTATAATAAAGTTCAGAATTTAATTCAGTGTAAACTTCACCTATAAATAATGATACATAATCTACGATTAAGTAAAATTATTATGCGTAAATTCTAAATGTAGTCAGCACTCAGCACCTAATAAAGTACCTATAAAATTTGATAAAAAAACTACATTGTTATTCCTTTTAATTTAAATTTTATTTATAAAGGGAAAAAGCCAAGTGGAAATTATTGATTAATGATTAATAATTCAAAATACATAATGTATGTAATAAAATTCCATTTGGCATAAAAAACCCTTATTATTATTATAAATTAAATAAAATATGCAAACAAAAAAATTTAAAAAACAATTCAAAATAAAAATAAAAACAGCCATCATAATTATTCACAAATAAAAAAGTAAAAAAAAAAATGTAAAAATAAATTTAAAAATAATTATTTCACAATTATATATACAAAATAAATAATAAAAAATAAAACAAAATTTAAAACATAATTAATTTCAAACCAATAGATAAATATACTTACGAGTTACGACCTTAAAAAAAATTGCTGTGCCTTAATGTTTTATGGAAATTATTTATTAAAGAAATTTAGCTATGTACTTAATATAAGGGAAACAAAAAAAAATAGCTCTTAGCTGTTAATCATTCGTAAATATCAGACAGACAAACACACTGATGGATAAATGACAATAGACAGATAGACAGATAAAAAACAAATGAATTCAAATGAAAAAATCATATAATAATACATTATATATATATATATATTTATATCGAACGAATTTGTTTAGAAAAAATAAAAATAACTTTTAGATTAAATACAAAATATTATTTTATTAATGATGTTTAATACATCTAATTTTTATTACAATTAAAACCAGTCTCTCTAATTTCTCAAAAATACATTTCTTTTTATATCTTTAAAATCAACGGTACTTTACATTATATTTTCTTATATTTAAAATTATTACCATATATGGTAATGATAATGGTACAAAATATTAATATAGGAACAAATGGAAATTAAATATAAAATATTATGAATTGGTATAAAAATATAATAAGTAGGGACAAGTTGACCGGGGATAGGAATATACTAAATAGGGATAAGTTAACTCCTCCCCCCTTAAGTCAAATGTCCTCATTTGAGAATATTATTTTACAATTCTGTTTTCTTTTCTTATTTTTTTTTTTAAGCAATTTTTTTCTTTGTTACAATGTTTACAATATTTATACTTTACTAATACATTATACTAATACATTTTTATTTTATAATTTACATTTTTAAGAACATAATTTTAAAATTATACCAGATTATACCTTTTATAAAAAAATTCATAATATGCAAGATTAAAAATTTAATTTATCAGAAGTACATTAAAATTCTGCCAATCTTTGCAAAAAAAAAGTGCGCTGAATATCGATTCTCGAACGATATGAGCGCCATATTTAATCAAATTAATAAAAGAATTACCTTAAAAGTCAAATTCGAATATTTAAATATTGTTGTTTTTTTTTTTTTGTTTTGTTTTTATTTGTTTACTTTTAAACAAATTTTACATTTTTTTTAAATTTTAAAAAATTAATCTACATACATTATCATAATATACATTAACATAAAAAAAAAATAAATAGTGAGGCGTTAGAATAGTGAAGCAGAAACAATTTCAAAAAATAGGTACATCTTTCCATTTAACAAAATGCAAATAATTGGTTTTCTTTTTAGGTAAAAGATTATAAGTAAATCATCGATATATCCAAATGATAGCAGAGAAAACTTAAAGAAGAAATTTTATTTATAAGATTTAGATTTAAGTTATAAAATTTAGTTTTAAGTTAGTACTAGGATATATGTTTTTTTAGGTAGTTTAATTGTAGGTAGGCTAATTAAGTAGGAAAATTAATTAGTTTGATACTTTTTTTGTTTAGCTAATTGCGATTTATAAATTTTTCGGTTCTTGTTATCGATATAATAATTTCGGTTTAGTTTATGAAGAGATACTGGTTTAAAGTGAGGATCAAGTTTTGTAACTCTTAGATTTTTTATTAACATAGGATTTTCGTTTTGATCTTTTCTATTTCTATTTAGATTTGCTATTGTTTTTTCTTTTTGTGTTCTAATTTTGCATGATAATGTTCGAATTTCTTCTGAGGATAGTGATCCATCCTGGAAACTAATAGGTCTGTGCCCTGTGGATGAATGAATTGTATTATTATAATACAATAATGCATCTACCACATAATCACTATCTTCTCTTATTTCTTGACCTAACTTTTCTTTAGTTTTCATTATTCTAATGTGCTCATTCAATGTATTATGAAATCTTTCTATATCGGAGTTTCCCGTATGCAATTGAGGAGTGGTTAAATGAAGTTCTATATTATTGTTTTGAAAAAAATTTTTAGAACTTAAACTTCCAAAGCCTTTTTCATTATCTGTAATTATTTTTTTCGGTTTACCTATTATACTTATATAACGTTTGATAGCTTTTTCAATGTCTAACCAGTTTCTTGATTTAATGGAAATAATTTGAGCATATTTGGAAAGTTTATCGATAAATGTAAGATACGCTTTACCTTTTTTTAAAAACCAAATATCCATATGAATAATTTCATTTTTAAACGAAGGTGTTTCTGTAAGTCGGAACGGTAATTTCAGAGGATTTCTTTCATATTTTGCTGTGTTGCAATTATTAATTACTACAGATATTTCTTTCTTTAAATTAGGGTAGTATATAAATGGTTTTAATTCTAAATATACCTCATTAATTCCTCTGTGATTATGTTTAAAGTACTCCTGCAATATTTTTTCTTTTAGTTCAGTTCTATTTGCAATATCTTTTAAGATGTAATTTACTTTATTAACTACAACAGGTACATTAGCATTTTTCCAATTTACATAGATATCTTGAAATTGTTTAAACATATTAAAATCTTCAAATAAAATTCCTACAATACCTTTTTTTGGTAAATAATTTTTTAAAATATTTTCATATAAATTTTTATTAGGTTCGCGAGTTATAATAGTAATTCTTTTCTTTCTAAATATTTTTTTTGATTCAACTGTGTCTATATTTCCCTTTTTTATAATTATTTGTGTTTTAAATATATTTAATGGTAATTCAGAAATTTGTATGTAATGTCGATTATCCTCTTCAGCACTATGTATAGTAGCCATTGTAGACATATTATCGATATTTTTCTCGTTAATATTAATTTCAACACGCGAAAGTGCGTCTGCTACATAATTCTCTTTGCCCTTTATATATTCAATGTCATAAGTATACTCCTCTAGGCTAATTTTCCACCTTTGAAGTTTACTATTAGGTTCTTTTATATTGGCTAACCACTTCAAAGGTTGGTGGTCCGTTTTAATCGTAAATTTTCGACCATATAAATAGGGCCTAAAATATTTTGTTGCCCAAATTATGGCAAGGAGCTCTTTTTCTATTGAAGAATAATGAATTTCATGTTCATTAAGTGTTCTGCTGGCAAAACTAATTGGATGGTTATCCTGTGCTAATACAGCACCAAGAGCGAAATTGGAAGCATCTGTAGTTAGTACAAATTTTTTATTATAATCAGGATACCTTAAAATCGGATCCGATATAATTAATGATTTCAATTTATTGAAAGCATTTATATAATTTTCATCTTGTGGATTAACCTTAATACCCTTTTTTAATTGTAACGTCATCGGTTTTGCTATTTGGGCAAAATCTTTTATAAATTTTCTATAAAACCCAACTAATCCTAGAAATTGTTTAATTTGTTTTTGATTTTTCGGAATAGGAAACTTTTGTACAGCTTTTATTTTTTTAGGGTTTGGCTTTACGCCATCTTTAGTTACAATATGACCTAGATATTCAACTTCTCTTGCCATAAATTGACATTTATCTAATTGAACCTTTAAGTTAGCCTCTTTTAATTTTTGAAATACCTTTCTAATTGATATTAAATGTTCTTCTAGGCTGGTACTGAAGATGATAATATCATCCAGGTACACAAAACAAATCTTTCCAATTAGATCTGACAACAAGGAATTCATCAGTCTTTGAAATGTTGACGGTGCGTTCTTAAGTCCGAACGGCATCCGCAAAAATTCGTAAAGACCTTGGTTTGTTGAAAATGCTGTTTTAGGGATGTCATTTTCAGCTATTTCAATCTGGTGAAATCCCCTTGCCAGATCCAATGTTGTGAAGTACATTGATCTTCCTAACTTATCTAATATGTCATCCATATTAGGGATAGGAAACTTATCATCTATAGTGATAGAATTCAATTTCCTATAGTCAATCACTAGTCTCCACTGTGGTTTACCAGATGCATCTGCCTTTTTGGGAACTATCCAAAGAGGAGATGAGTATGGTGAACTACTTGGTCTTATTATACCCTGTTTTAACATTTCCTGAATTTGTTTTTCGACTTCACTTTTATGTATTTGAGGGTATCTATATGTTCTTGTGTAAACGGGAATATTGTCTTTAGTTTTTATTTCGTGCTGTATTTTATTAGTAAATGTTAAATCACAATTTTCTTTATAAAAAAATTTGATCGTACTGATCTATTAACTTAATTAATTTATTTTTCTCTTCATTATTTAAGTCAGCAGTTTGAATTTCAGCAATACAGTTTTTAGAATAAGTCCGTTCTTCACCGACCGGTACTTTTTCAGAAAGAGTTACATAAGCTTGTGCTTTTGTTTCGTCACCCTCGTTAAAAAAAATAGGGACGCTTATATTATCATTCACTACTAATGAATGTAAATTATAATCAATTTTAGCTTTATGAGGAATCAGGATGTTATTCCCAATTATTCCATCATAGAATTTTTCAAATTTTAATTCTAAAAATTCCATCATTTCTTTTGATTGGAATATTTTAAAACTTGGTATTTTAATTTTAGTATCACTGTAACATTCGCTTTGTAATGTTTTAATTTTAATTGGTTTTATTTTTTCTTTAGATTTAGGGTCACAAATATTTTCGTTTATTACACTCATATTTGCTCCCGTATCTAAAATAAACCGTAATGGACCTTTAGTTGTTTTTATTACTATGTAGGGTAAGCGTCTTTGGAGGCACTCAAGGGAAAATTTTCGGTGGTTTGAGCAATGTCCATACGTGAATAATTCCTACTATTATAAGAGTTTTGAGAGGATCTAAAATTATTATTGTTTGTTTGGTTGTTAGATTGGTTATTATGATTTTGTCTATTGGAGTTATAACGAAAATTTGAATTGTAACGAAAATTTGGATTACTTCGCGGTATATTAATTTGTTGTCTATCAATATTTTGATTAGGCGAATTATGGCGTGCACCATAATTATAGTTAGGTCTGTTATTTAGATAATTGTACCTATTATTTGCATTAAAAAAATTTGCATTATTTCTATTCAAAAAGTTATCATTTGTTCTATTTAAATAATTGCCTTCTGTTAAAATTTCTAAGGCTTCTTCCAAATTACTAGGATTTCTACATTGTAAAATAGTAAACATAGGCTCTCCTAGCTTAGTTTTAAATATTTCTAAAGCCTGCCTACTATTACTTTCAGAAATCCTAGTTAGATCAGCCTCATTATTTATTTCATTTTGAATTTTTAAATTTAACCTACTTAATATATTTATAATCTTATTATAAAAATCTAATACTGTTCCTATAAATTCTACACATCTTAATTCATCAAATATCTTATTACTACTTTTTTTTTCCGAAAAATTATTTACTAAAACTATTTTTAAATTATTCCAATTTGATATGGAATTATATATACTAATAATTTTATATGCCTCACCTTTTATCTTCCTTTTGATGTTAATAAAAAAAAATTTCTTCCCTGCTTCATCAAATTTAGCGATGAATTCCCAAACTACATCAACCGCTTCGATGAAATTTTTCAATTCTTCAGGTTCGCCGTGAAATTCTGGGATGTTATTAATATACTGCAGGGGATCGATCGTGTACTGTTGTTGTGTAGGTGCCCCCACAGTATAAAGCCCTTGTTGAGTAGACATTTTTTTTTTTTTTATTATTATACTTTTTTGATAAGTGTTTTTTTTTTTTTTTTTTTATAAATGTTTTTTAAGAATGTTTTTTGTTTTATTACTTTGATTCTTTTGCTCAATTAATAAAACACTGCAAAGTTTGATGTATTTAAAAACAATGTGAATATTTTTTACAAATTTTTTTATGATTTTGTTTTTTATATAGAATTTTTTTGTTTTATTTTTGAATAGATTAAGTATTATTTTCACTTTTCCCGTTGTTAAATGAGTCTTCTTTTTTAATTGTAATGAAGGCATTTACATTATTGCAATTTTAAATTTTTGTTTTAAATGTACAAGTGTGTGTTGTATATTATATAAATTATTTTTTTTTTATATTCTATTAAAAATTTTTATTACTTTTTTTTGTTTGTTTAATTTTGCACTGCTCATTTTCATTTCGGTTTTAATATTTATTTAAATATTATTTTTATTAATATTTGTTTTGTTATCAGTTTTAATTAATTTTACACAGAGATATTTATTTTAATAATGTTTAAAAAAAAATCAAATAAAATGTTTCCTATTTTTTTTTGTATATTTATCCTTTTAAGTA
The DNA here is from genome assembly GCA_963082915.1 of Dolichopus griseipennis. NCBI lineage: Eukaryota > Metazoa > Arthropoda > Insecta > Diptera > Dolichopodidae > Dolichopus > Dolichopus griseipennis. The sequence continues at coordinate 122,829,347 of OY720441.1, read as the reverse complement.
TTTTTTTTTGTTTTTTGTTGTTACTTAATTTTTCACTAACTATAATTTTTCTTAATTTTACACTATTTAAGTTTAAATGTTTTTAGTTTTAGTTTTTTTTTTTTTATTTTTCACACAAACTCTTATTTAAAATTTTTTTCCCGACTGCGCCATTTATATCGAACGAATTTGTTTAGAAAAAATAAAAATAACTTTTAGATTAAATACAAAATATTATTTTATTAATGATGTTTAATACATCTAATTTTTATTACAATTAAAACCAGTCTCTCTAATTTCTCAAAAATACATTTCTTTTTATATCTTTAAAATCAACGGTACTTTACATTATATTTTCTTATATTTAAAATTATTACCATATATGGTAATGATAATGGTACAAAATATTAATATAGGAACAAATGGAAATTAAATATAAAATATTATGAATTGGTATAAAAATATAATAAGTAGGGACAAGTTGACCGGGGATAGGAATATACTAAATAGGGATAAGTTAACTATATATATATATATATATATATATATGTGTATGTATGTACTTTTAAGAAAAACAGAAGAGCAGTTGTTTTTTATTATTTGTTAGACAGACACACAAACAGACTGATGTACAGATAGATAAACAGACGGACAGACAATTAAAAATGAATTTATTTTTTTATTATAGTTTAAAAATTCCTTTTAGTTTTCTTAGGCAGACCAAAAAACACATGGGAATGAAGATTGACGGAAAGACAGACAGACAAAAATTAATTGATATTCTTTATTTTTTTTTAAACAGACAGACAAACTGACGAATACAGATTGCTAAAAATACGGACAGACAATTAAATATGCATTGTATTTCTTAATTTTTTATTTTGAACTTGATTTTGTTTCTTGTCCAAAACCCACTTGCTATTTTTCCAAAGTAAAACTAGAATTAAGAAATCAGTACATAAGACTCTATGTTCATAGCAACTATTATCTTTCTGAAACCAATCGGGAAAATGAAAATTTATTTTTTGTTCGCATTGTTTGACGATATTTTGTTTTAAGTTTCGTACGAACGGTGTTTTTTGAAAATATTGAGAAAAGACACTTACGTGCAAGCGGCATATTTGAAAGAACTTTTCTGAAAGCCATGATAAAATTGGATAATTGGTTGAAGTTTCATATTCTTTTAATTTTATAAGAATTTCTGTTAAATTATAATTATTTTTGTTTTTTAACATTTCGTTAGAACAATTTTCACAATTTTTACCTATTTTTTTGAACATTTTGAAAATGCAGTACCCCGCAAAGTACCTTGTTGCAACATCGGTTATATTAGGTACCTCTACTGCTATTGTGTTATTACCTACGTTCATATTATTTTCAATGTCGTCAATTTGAATATCATCGCTTTGTTCAGATAGTTCATTCCCATTGGATAAATTGAAAGAAGTTTCTTCAGTATTTTGCAAAACTATATCCCAATCTAGGCGAAGGAAATCACAATCGTCTTCCTCACAATTTGAAAATTTTGATTTAAACAGAATGTTTAAAGAAATTATTTTGGCAAATGAGGAGCTAAACTCGGCAACACTCGGATTGTTTTTATTAACATTTCTAGCCCTCAACTTACCAAATAAATTTTCGAGTGGATCTTGGTTCAACTTATTGGCATAAATATAAAAAATATTGTCATTAGACGAAAATAATGTTGAAGTTAGTTTGAGAACGCTGTCAATTGTGATTACCAGACCTTTAAAACAAAAAGGTTCTCTTGCAGGACCCATTGGTTTAATATTTAAAATATATTCTCTCATTTCTCTAAGAAAACTAAAATTATATTCATTTCGCTGAAGTGGTGGGTTCCCATTCAACACATCAAAAAGTTTATTCATCTTTTTAATGAATTCCGCTGTTGGTTTTGCAAACTTTTTGATATTAAGTGGAAATTTATTTAATGCTATAAGAGCTTCGATTCCACAAGCAACACTTCTGCTTAAAACTTGTGTAGCTAGTTTGACACTCATTTTTTGAAAATTTGTAGGATTAATATGTGCATTAGTTAATTTAGGGCACATTTTGGTAGTATTTGTTTTTTCTAAGTTGTATAGATACTCAACAACTTTCCAGCTTATTTCCCCATCACTAGTAAATAAATTATGTTTATTTAAATTGGTTCTAACACTCTTAAAAAGATGAGGAATGTCGTACATAAAATAAATTATTTGGTCTTTATATAAGAAACTGGAATTATTTTGTGAAATATTCAAACTAGCAAAAAGACTACGGTTAGTTGGACCTTGGTCGCAACAAATAGCTCTGACATTTAATTGAAGATTTTTGCAAATCTCCAGACATTTATATAACTCTAACTCGAGTTGACATTTTGGTATACTACCTGGACAAGCAACATAGTATAATGGTTGCTTAAATTTCCCACAAATACTCCTAACCATGAATACACAAACCGACTTTGCACATTCATTTAATCTTGTATTTTTCCCGTAGTCTACAAAACCCTCTATTATATCCTTATGTTTATTATATGATAAATTCATTTGTATACTCATTTCGTCGAAAATAAGAACTACTTCCTTTTCAATTTCATTTAAATTTGAATTAACGTAATTCTTTAATTCCTGATAGACATTAATGTCCATTCCAGGTAACAAACTTTTGATTTTTATCCATCTGTGCAAAGAGGAGGGATGTGGTAAATGAAAACCAAGCTGATCCCTTAAAAAGTTGTAACCTGCTGAAGAACGAAAAAAGATAACTTGAGAAATCCATTTTTCGTCCTCCATGAAATTTTTATTTTTGTCAGAAAGAATTAATTTAGAAAATATTTTAGAATTTTTACTTACGGGTAATCGGTCAATTAAATTTTATAACGGAAAACGGTTTTCTTTTTCTAAATTTTGATTGATCTGCTTCAATCTACTAATTTTTCTTAAAAGCACCTTTTTCGTTTTTTTAAAGTGATTCAACTTTGTTGTCAAAACTTTCTTTTCTTTTTTCAATTTTCTTAATGAATTAATGTAAAAGTGCTGTTGTTTGCAGCAATTTTCACACTTTAAAAATTCATTTTGGAATTTATTTGAATCTATAACTCTTGCAGCTCTATTTAATTCTTCAATATCAACACTTTCGTCCAAATCATTCAGAAGTGTCGGCTTTAAATAGTTAACTCGTGCATAAGTTCGATCAAAATGATTAACATTAAGGGCATCATCATTTTCGAAATATGAATTTTCATATTTCTCTAGCGCAAATTTTGGCACAGCAGTTTTTTTTAAACGTCGTATACCTGCATTTTAATAAATTTAATATTAATTTAAAAGAATTAAATTTCGTATCATACAGTAATTATATACATAGAGTACCTATTCATGTAGAAAAAAAAATTCAATTAAAAAGGAAACTTAACAGGATTAATCATATAAAATTTTTTTACATAATTTGGAAAAATATTCAGAGATAAGAAGAATATGCAAGTAAAATACTAGGAAAGAAAAAAATAAACTCTTCCATAAATCTTTTCCTATTACAATACAATGCAATCGAGAATATTTTTACATACAGCGACTAATATAATATGAACAAAAACCAAAACAAAAAGAAGTTAGAATCATAGTTGACTAATATATTTATATAATTTTCGCCAAATTATATATATTAATTATATAATGTTCGCCAAAATATGATAACCGTGAAAAACTAATTTTTACTAAATTAAAAAAACTGGCTAAATATTTAATTATACATCAATATTCCATGAATATAGTTACTTTTATGATAATTTGTGTACATATTTAGGTAAGAAAAACGAAATACTACATTCGTAAATACTACAGATGCTACCTACTTTAATAATTAATTTAAAAAATTTAAAAATAATAGCGTACCTATATCACTACTTTGAAAATGTTTGCTGCATATAAGAGATTTTTTAACTCTTCTCATGTTAAATTCTCCTACTGCAGCCTTCCATTCCCTATACATCCTTGAATTTTCTTTAGGGAACTTAAAAAATTGCCGGTCAGGAAATGTGTTTGAGTCCGCTTTGCAACTCAAAATATGGCAAATTCGTTTTTGCGAAGCCATTTTAAATTATTGCTGATAAAAAATAAAAAATTATTAAAATTATATACTTCTTATAATATAATGTAGTAAAAAAATATACTTAAAAAATTACTTACCTTTAAAAAAAATTTCCTTCAACTTTTGAATTTGAATTTTCAACTTCTATTATTTTATTCTTATATTATAATAAATGAATACACAATTAATATATTTGTATGTATGTATATTATAATTCATATAATAATATTATACCACATATCCATATATAAATTATTATAATCTAATCTAAGTACACAGCGATATTCTATTTATTTATGTATACATTATATAAGTTCAGTAGAACTACCACATAGATAAAAATGTGATCGACTCGAAAACAATAACAACGCTTAATTTCTAATGGAGTGAGTGGTGAGTAAAATTTTTTACCACAGAAGATTTTTTTTTGTGCATGGTATATTTTGGATTTTTTTAATCAATTTCTTATTTCACCATAGATCTAATTTTTAGTTCCAAACGGTCATAGTAGCGACATCTATGTGCTAAAATTACTTGGGGTCATTTTTTTTACGAATTGAGACATCTGTATATTATTTATTTGTGCCGAAACGCTAATTTGATTTTCAGAATTTAACCAAATTTAAGCATATTTATAAAAAAAAGTTTATTATTTTATAATAATACATCAAATACATAATAATCATAAGATTATTACATAAAAGACATAAAATATTATAATATTTTTCAGAAAATTAATAGACAAAATTGTTACATGGCTTTATAAAAATATACCGCATTGTTTCAGATGAAGAAAATTAGAACGTAAAAAAATGCAAGGTGTTTCATGAGTAAAATATTTTTTATTCCTAAATACATGCAGCAATTAAGTTTATCTTTTAAAATTCATAATCCAAATTTTTTTTTACATGTATGTAGGTACATACATATTATTATGATTACTATTTCTAATGTAACATCTTGCATGATAAGTTATAAGAAAAATACAATGGAATTTAGATAAAAGCTATAGTAAAAGCAATAAGCTATGATGTGACAAGTTATACCTCGTAATTACACGAAATTTTGGGGGATATGAAAAAAATTTTTTAACTGGAAATTCAAATTTTGTAAAAAACAAAAATTTCGTAAAAATATGTAATTACTTTAATAGTGATAACTTGTCATGTAGCGAATGTTATTTTTCTTTTTTAATTGCTTTTGTCTAAAATATAATACTTATTCTAATAGAAAATTTATAAATTAATACTGACATGTAAATTTTGTTCCTCAATTTTTTTAATTTAAATTTTAATACTCAATAATATGTTCATAACAAAATAAACACTTGTAACAAAATAAACACTTGACACTTTTAAAAATGCGCGCCTTTATTAAATTGATTATAATTCTTAATATCAAAATAAGACATAAAAAATACATCAAAAAAAAAAAATAGAGAAAAATATCACATAAAAAAAGTTACATTTACAAAAAAATATGTACACATACATTTTTCTTAACATTCATAAAAATATGCATAAAAATGTAAATATGTGAATATGTACATACATTAATATATACTCTTCATATAATATCATAATATTCAAATTATGAAGAATTTTTTTTTTTTTCTAGAGCTTAAAAAAAATTCTTCTCAATTTTTAAGTAAAAATAATTGAGTTTTAAAATGAATTTTGAGTGTTGAGTAAAAATGGGACGGGATATTGAGTAAAATGGGACGGGATTTTTAAAAAGAAATGACTAACGAATTTTGTTCTACGTGAATACTCTATATATAATATGTTACTTTATGATCATATCTAATAAAAAAAATATCGTAAAATTGTATATCGTAATAGTTATATTGTTATAGTTTATATCGTAATATAAAATAAAATATTAATAAAAATATACCTATAAATAATTCTTGTGTAAGATTGTAGATGGCGCACAAAGTTAACATTTGTGCATTCATATTTCATAACCTTATACAATAGCTACAGTCGAGTAATCAACGGCTTAGTGAATATTATTAATTCAGATTAAAAAACTGAAGCCTAGTTTAAAATAAACTTGGTGAATGCCCTATAATCCTTAAAAGAGTGGAAAAGGAATAAAAAAAAAAAATTTAAATTAATATACTTCATTAACAAATCACTCTGTTTAAATTTCAAAACTCTGCGTATTTTTTTTTAAGACTAACCCGTTTTGAGATTTCTATAATGGATTATATATTGTCTCCTGTTATTTAAATTGGTTAATAATTTTCTTGCTTTTCCTGTTGGAGGAATGCTATTTTCAGGGCAAAAAGGTAAATCATTGTGGAGGTCGTGAAGATTATCTGGATAATCTAAATCTACTTCTAATATATAACCAACATCCGAATTATCAGTTATTTCTAAAACGTTTACTGAGTTATTAACCCACCCAAAATCTTTATATGGTATGGCTTGGGACATAGCCCAACCGTACAAATTATTTGCATCTTGATAAATTACATATTTGGATGTATGATTTGTATTGAATTTTTATTTCATATATTTATTATTGATTTAAATACAATTTTAAATAATCTAATAAATTTTGACAATTAAAAGAATTGCATACTGTAATTGCATAATTATAATCTTCTATCGAACAATGATTGTTCGTAATTTTATTATAGAACTCTGTTTGTGGTGGTAAATTTTCTTCTTCTAGTTTTTCCCAGTTGTTCAAGTAATCATATGGAAAAACTCCTTTTCTAAGCATTAGAACAGAATTATTTTCAAAAGAATATAAAATGTTTTGCATATTATTTTTATGTATATCTTTAGCAAGACTATCTTAACAAGCGGCCATAAAACGTAAACTATATAAAAACCTAATATCAAAAGAATAGTTTTCTTCAGGAACTATAATTTTTTTAGTTAACGATATGAATTTTTCCTTATTCAAAGAAATGACTGATATGTTACCTGGTATTATGTTTAACGACTTAAATAAGAGATGGCAATCATATGCTGAGAAATTATGAAAAAATACACGGAAATATAAAAGTTTTCTATATAAAATATTACAACTCAAACGGGTTTTCACCTGAATGAAGGCAAAATTCTAAAAAGAAAAATTTCATTTTAATATGGAAACAAAAAAAAACCTTTCTTTTGGTTGTTCTTTCATTAAAATCGGTCAAATACTTTACCCAGAAAAAGGGCGTTTATATTTGTATAGGAAAAAATAAGGCGATTAAATATTATGATGTACCTTCTATTCTTATGTATGAAAGTTTACCTAAAAAACATTCATAATTAACATTTTATTAGTTTCTCTTTTTCATTTCTCTAATGCACTAAACAATTAGTAAATATAAGTATGTTACGTGTATAAATAACACTTAACATAACATAAAGCACGCTAATCAGCAGCAGTTTGTCTTTTATTATATTTAGATATGAAATAAATCTATTTTAATCATTATTTCTTAAAAATTACTTTGAATTCCAACGTATATTAATTAGTGTCACACATAACAGATGAAGTCTCATCTCTTATATTTATGATAAGAGATGTTGAGCGGTCCTGTTATTAATAACTTTTACAATCAGTCATAATTATAATATTTTTTTTTGTTTTAATTGTTTTATATTAATTTAATTTCTGACAATATTACATTGTGCATAAGAAATTCAATTTATTATTTTATAACGTCAGTACTTTAAATATAAATAAATGTAAATAATTAAAATTTATGCAACTATACATATAAAATAAAAATAAATCTAATACATAAAGGAGAAAATTTTTTTGTTTTTTTGTTTGTTTGTTTGTATGTTTGTTTGTTTGTTTGTCCAGGATTCACGTGAAAACCACTGGTCCGATTGTCAAAAAATTTTAAAGGAATAATTTTGAGAGCCCGGGGGGTGACACCACATTTTTATAAATCAACAGGTTGCGGCTCCAGAGCCGTTTTAAGCTTTTTCGTTTTTTAGATGTCGAAGCAAAAGGATTTGACCGATTGACTTGAAATTTTGCACAAATGTTCCTCTTAGCAACCGGAATTAGTTGAATAAATTTGGTTGGAATAAATTAACCCATTTCGACCTGGCGGGCTTCCAAAAAATTTGTGTTTCCGATTTGTGTCCAATTTTACAGGGTGGTTTCGCAGTCGAAAAGAGAGTCTGGCACAAATTATTGTTGAGTTCGGTTAACCAGTTTGGAAACGAGGGCGCAATGAAGCTTTTTCAATGTTTTTGATGTCGAATTAAAACGGTTTAACCGATTGACTTGAAATTTTGCACAAATGTTCCTCTTACCAACCGGAATTTGTTGTATAAATTTGGTTGGAATGAATTAACCAATTTCGTCCTGGTGGGCTTCCAAAAAAAATTGGGTTTCCGACTTGTGTCCAATTTTACAGGTTGATTCGGCAGTCCAAAAGGGAGCCTGCAAAAAGTTTTAGGATTAAGTTCGATTAACCCGTTTTCCACGACGACTCCTTGAAGTTTTCTACAAATTTCATTTGCTTAAACGATTAAAAGAATTTTATTGAAAATTTTGTATCAGCATTTTAATTATAAAAACCCAAAGGGTTAATTTGGTTTTGACCTGTTTACGCGTTTTGCACAAAAATTCAATAAAATTTTCAAATTTTTGGTATGAACGCAATTTAACCTTTATTCCAGAAGCTCACTTAATTAATAAAACTAATTTTTTTCCTTAAAAAGTCTCAAATTAAAAGCTAAAGGAGATAATATTAATAATAATAAAAATAAAGCTAATGAAGAATCCGAATAAAAAAATCTTTAAAATCAAATAACATAACAATTTCCTTCTCCACATTTTTTCGTAAATTTTTGTTTTTTATTTACTTTGCAGTTGTTGTTTTTTAAAAATAGATTTCAGTGTGAAATTGCAGTTTACTTCAAATGAAATCTAAAAAATCAAAAAATTTAATTTCGTATATATAATGCTTAAATATATAGTATTTTTAAACAGGTTTCCAAAAAAGAAGCCTACATTTCTCTCACAAAATCATAAAAAAACGAGGAAGAGCGTAGTACAACTTTCAGGTAAGTACTAAACAAAATATAAGTTGAAAAGTAGATTTTTAAACCTTTTCTAAACCATCGACTATATTTTACTCAAACGTTGGCAATTCAAGAAAACTACTATTGTTATAGTAAAATGACACAATGGCAAATTTAGTATACCCTTTTGACCTATAGTCATTTTAATTCAGTTAACATTATTCGCCGGAAACCTACCATCCTCAACTCTATCGTCAAGGAACCCCAAATTGTGAAGAAGCACCACGTATAGAAAAATTAGAGATAATTTCTTCAAACTGTTTTGCAAAATGTTTTTAAAGTTTTTGTTTCGCAATGGGTTAAAAGAACTCGACAACACATTTTTTTAAGCATTCCCCTAATTTAAAGAAGTTGTACCTACTTTCAAAAATGGGACGTAATTTAATTACAAATTTTTTTTTGAGCAATCTTCGGGTCGGAAGGGGTTAACAAATTCCAATCTGTTGGTAGAGTGAATTTCATTTTCAAAGAGGAACACATATACAAAATTTGAAGTTAATCGATTAAATCATTTCTAATATATAGCAAAGCAATGAAAAAACCTATAAAAATCTGCTGGGCCACAATGGGTTAACGGAACTCCACAAATATTTTTTTGTATATGTATGTATATGTATATGTAGTGTAACAGATACATTATGTACCTACCTCTAAAGTCTACACTATTAAAATCTACAATATAAATTCTAAATTATATTAATAATTTGTTTTCAAAATTGTTTCAAAATTATATTTTTCTTCAAAATTTCCAAAACCAATTCAAATATTAGTTGTCAAAATTTTTTAATTACGGCTTAGAATATATGTTTTCATTTTTAAAGAAACTTGATATAGGTATCTATACAAATAGGTATTCAAATTTTATTTGATAGTAATTCTTATGATAATTTCTACAATAAATCATTTTTTAAAGATACTATTCAATAGATTTTCAGGAATATTATTTAGATATATGACGTGTAGCCGATTACAGATATGGAAAAGATTTATTTCGGATTGAAATTTTAAATTTTGGGATTGCAATTGGTTAATTCTCATCTTTTATATTTATGATAAGGAATTTTGAGCACTTCTGTTATAAATAAAATTATATATTTATTTAAATTACATTTTAATAGTTTAAAATAACTTTAATTGTTCACAATTGTTTTAATTTAAAGTTTTGGAATTTATATATAAAATTATTTTAAAATTCAAACAATTGATATCCAATTTTAAAAAATAGTTTCGATTTAACTGTTGAAAAGTTTTTGCATCAAAATTTCTTAAATTATTTTCCAAATGTTCTGTTTTATCATTGTTCTGTTTTATCACTGTTCTGTTTTATCATTATTCTATTTTATCATTGTTCTGTTTTATCATCGTTCTGTTTGATCATGTTCTTTTTTATCTTGTTCTGTTTTATCTTGTTCTGTTTTATCATGTTCTATTTTATCATGTTCTGTTAAAAGAACTCGACAACACATTTTTTTAAGCATTCCCCTAATTTAAAGAAGTTGTACCTACTTTCAAAAATGGGACGTAATTTAATTACAAATTTTTTTTTGAGCAATCTTCGGGTCGGAAGGGGTTAACAAATTCCAATCTGTTGGTAGAGTGAATTTCATTTTCAAAGAGGAACACATATACAAAATTTTAAGTTAATCGATTAAATCATTTCTAATATATAGCAAAGCAATGAAAAAACCTATGAAAATCTGCTGGGCCACAATGGGTTAACGGAACTCCACAAATATTTTTTTGAGATTCATTTATATGAAAAGTAGTATTTCAAAAAATTGGCTGAATCTTGCTTTTTTACAACTTGTAAGCTTCCGGGCAAAGCCGGGTAAATCTGCTAGTATCCAATATTTAAAGAAGAAAAGTTGTTTGTTTGTTCCTTAGTCCAGGATTCACGCGAAAACCACTGGTCCGATTTTCACAAAATTTTATAGGAATAATTCTGAGAGCTTGGGGGATGACATAGGCTATGTCACATTTTTAAAAGTCAACAGTTTGCGGCTCCACAGCTTTTTCGTTTTTTTGATGTCGAGTCCAAACGGTTTGACCGATTGACTTGATATTTTGTACAAGGTTCCTCTTAGCAACCGGAATTGACTGTATAAATTTGGTTCAAATAAAATACCCTTTTTCAGGCTTGCGGGCTTTCAAAAAATTTTGTTTTTCCGATTTGTGTCCAATTTTACAGGGTGGTTTTGCAGTCGAAAAGAGAGGCTAAAACAACTTTTTGTTAAGTTCGGTTAACCCGTTTGGGCACGAGGGTGCAATAAAGCTTTTCCAATGATTTTGATGTCGAGTAAAAGCGGTTTGATCAAATGACTTGCAACTTTGCACAAATGTTCCTCCTAACTAGCGGAAGTCGTCGTATAAAATCGTTTCGAATATATTAACCCATTTCGGCCCAGCGGGCTTTCAAAAATTTTGTGTTTCCGATTTGTGTCCAATTTTACAGGTTGCTTTTGCAGCCCAAGAAGATAATTTTAGTTTAGTTCGATTAACCCATTTTCCACGACGACGCCATGAATTTTTCTTTAAATTTTATTTGCTTAAACGATTAAAAGAATTTTATTGAAAATTTTGTATCAGCATTTTAATTGCAAAAACCCACAGGGTTAATTTGGTTTTGACCTGTTTAAGCGTTTTGCACAAAGATTTAATAAAATTTCCAAATGTTTGGTATAAACGCAAGTTAACCTTTATTCCAAAAACTTACTTAGTAAGACTAAGTATTACTTTCTATACTTAGTAATATATTTAAATTTAAAAGACTCAGCCTCTTTTTTCGACTGCAAAATCACTGTGTAAAATTGGACACAAATCGGAAACAAAAAATTTTTTGGAAGCCCGCCAGGCCGATATGCGTTAATTTATTCCAACCAAATTTATACAACTAATTCCGGTTGCTAATAGAACTTTTGTGCAAAATTTCAAGTCAATCGGTCAAACCGTTTTGCCTCGACATCCAAAAAACGAAAAAGCTTAAAACGGCTCTAGAACCGCAACCTGTTAACTTATAAAAATGTAACATAGCCTATGTTGTGACAATCGGACTAGTGGTTTTCACGTGAATCCTGGACAAACAAACAAACAAACAAACAAATTTTCTCTTTTATATATTAGACTAGCAGATTTACCCGGCGTTGTCCGGGAATGTGCAAATTGTAAAAAAGCTAATTTCGGCCAATTTTTTGAAGTACTACTTTGGTTAAAAAGAAAGCCTCAAAAAATATTTGTGAGTTCCTTTAACCCATTGTAGCTCAACAGTTTTTATAGGTTTTTTTGTTAATTTGCAATGAATTAGAAATGGTTTAACCGATTGACTTCAAATTTTGTATAAGTGTTCCTCTTTCAAAATGAAGTTCATTCTATTAACAGACTTGAAATTTGGTAACCAATACTGATCCGACGATTGTTCAAAAAAAAATTTGTACGTAAATTACGTCCAATTTTTTAAAGTAGGTAAAACTTCTATGAATTAGGGGAATGTTTAAAAAAATTTTTCGAGTCGAGTCGAGTTCTTTTAATCGATTGGGAAACAAAAACTTTTGCAAAACAGTTTGAACGATTATCTCTAATTTTTCTGTACGTGGTGCTTCTTGACAGTTTGGTGCTCCTTGACGATAGAGTTGAGGATGGTTGGTTTCCAGCGAATAATGTTAACTGAATTAAAATTTTTTTTTATTATTATTTAATAATTATGAAAAGTTTCAAGTGAAATTTCATAAATTTGTTAAAAGATTGCAATAATAATTCTATAAAAAGCGTTTTAAAAAAAATTCTTTATTACATTTTCAAATTAACATGTATACCATGTGTAATTTTTGTGTTAACTTTTTTCAATAACATCAACTTACACTAAAACTCCATTGAGTGGGGTTTCCCCGGTGCGCTGGGTAAAAGGTAGTTTACATATAAGTATTATTATACCCGTTTGACTATAAAAAATTTAATTTTGCATAATGGTAAATTTTAGTACCGTATGCCAACCCTAAACATTTGCCTTTTTAAAAATACTTTATAAAACCAGCTATCTTTTGCCGTTTTTGGATTGAAAATACACCTAACAGAACTTTTGTTATAACAAAAATATTTTTGGTTACTTTATTTTTTAAAATATACTTTTATTAAAGTAGTACTAGCCCCCTAAAATGTAGAAAATAAAAAATTGAAGGAAAATCTTGGAAATTTGTTACTATTTTAATATAAAAGTAAATTGCTGGTATAAGTTTAAAAAGGAAACATTTCTTTTAATGTTTAAAAACTTTTAAGCTTAAAATATTGAAAATTTTCATTAACCAAAAATTGATGGTAGATCTTTTGCATTTAAAAGTGTTTTAATATAAAAGTAAATTGTTAAAATGGGAGACAGTACTTTTTTCAGTTAGTCTTAATCTAAAACAAAATTATTTTTTTTGGAATACCTATCCGTGGTTAAAATTTCTTAACTCTATTTCAATCGGTGTAAAAGTTTTGTAAACATACGGACGGACGGACAAACAGAGTGAAGCTATATAGGCACATTTTTACAAAATTTTTTTGAAAATGTGCTGAAAAGTATATATGGAAAAAAATATTTTTTTTCATTTTATTTTATTTTATACTTTTTAGTTTTATTTCAATTTATTTACACAATTATTTATATAAAATTATTAAATAAAATATTTAATTTGCAATTTCCAAGTTGGATCCAATTCATTAATACTCGTAGTTATAATCGGTTATCTATTACTAACCATAAGTTATTAAAATATACCCTCTAGTAAATTTATCTTAATTAATTAAAATTTTATTAACAGAAGACAAAAATATCATTAAAAAGCATTATAACTACCTACTTGATAAAATCTTTTTCTAACTATCTAGTTTGTTAAAAAAAATTGTTTTATATTTATTAGGTATCTTTACATATATATTGCACATTGTACATATATATGTATGTTTGTAAATGTTTCATATGTAGTGCAACAGATACATTATGTACCTACCTCTAAAGTCTACACTATTAAAATCTACAATATTAATAATTTGTTTTCAAAATTGTTTCAAAATTATATTTTTCTTCAAAATTTCCAAAACCAATTCAAATATTAGTTGTCAAAATTTTTTAATTACGGCTTAGAATATATGTTTTCATTTTTAAAGAAACTTGATATAGGTATCTATACAAATAGGTATTCAAATTTTATTTGATAGTAATTCTTATGATAATTTCTACAATAAATCATTTTTTAAAGAAACTATTCAATAGATTTTCAGGAATATTATTTAGATATATGACGTGTAGCCGATTACAGATATGGAAAAGATTTATTTCGGATTGAAATTTTAAATTTTGGGATTGCAATTGGTTAATTCTCAACTTTTATATTTATGATAAGGAATTTTGAGCACTTCTGTTATAAATAAAATTATATATTTATTTAAATTACATTTTAATAGTTTAAAATAACTTTAATTGTTCACAATTGTTTTAATTTAAAGTTTTAGAATTTATATATAAAATTATTTTAAAATTCAAACAATTGATATTCAATTTTAAAAAATAGTTTCGATTTAACTGTTGAAAAGTTTTTGCATCAAAATTTCTTAAATTATTTTCCAAATGTTCTGTTTTATCATTGTTCTGTTTTATCAATGTTCTGTTTTATCATTGTTCTATTTTATCATTGTTCTGTTTTATCATCGTTCTGTTTGATCATGTTCTTTTTTATCTTGTTCTGTTTTATCTTGTTCTGTTTTATCATGTTCTGTTTTATCATGTTCTGTTTTGTCCGGTCACCATTATATTATTAACGCTCCTGTTATCTGTATCATTAATTTTCATTAAACTAAAGTAATTTGTGATAATATATATATAAAAGGTTTTGTAATTTGATTATTTTTAATGTTAATTAAAACCAGTAATGTTTTAAATTGATTTTTTCACAAAATTTAGTAATTCAAACTTTTCAAAATTGAAATTAATTTAAATTCCTAGTATATGTACTTAATAGATAAGCTTATTAATGCAAAATATGAATTAATATATTTCATACAATGACAAATTTTGAACTTCTCATATAATTCATTTAGTTAAAAAATAAATTTTATATCCATGCGCAAGTACTTTTGAACACAACTTAAGTATCGTACACTTTTCTATGGGTATATCTATATATAATTTCTATATATGTAAAGAAATTTATGTTATTTCTTTAATTTAAATATTTGACGCTACTAAATATTTGGCGTACTCTGCCGGTAGTTACAATGACACATGACATATGTGGAACGTTTGAAATCAGGTGTGTGCATTTCTTTTGCATTTTATCAAGCTGAACAAGGTTAACAAAATTTAAGAAAATAAAATCAAAATAAATCTAGGTTTTTAAATAAAATCAAAAAATTTAAATTAATTAAAAAAGTAAAGGGAATTAGTAAATTGAGGAATTAGCTTTTATTGTCGTTTCTCTATTTACAGGTAAATAGTTATTAAAATTAAATGTTTCTTTGGTTATTAAAAATAAAGTTCTCTATTTACAGAGCAACACATTGGTTTTTCTTTATTTCTAATTCCTGAAAAAAATTTAGAAGATAGTTCTTATAAAACGACAATATTAGTCAACAAGGTGAAAAAAAGAAATGGATAAATTATACTTCACGTTTACAGTAAAGGCATCAGATGATGGAAAAACGAATATAATTTGTATAACCTCAATCACAACTGAAGATGGTAAAAGCTATAAAGTAGCAAAAGAACTCCAACCAGCAGTTCAACATGCGAGTATCACAGGATCTACAGTTTATGCAAATATCAAAAATACACTAAAAAAACGACATCAAACAAGAAATGTCTGGATTAAGGTAACTGAAAGTATGAAAAAAGCATACTGGGATGCTGATGGAAATGTGGCGCTTGGAGATACATACCCAGAAGAGATTACGGTTAAAGATGAAAACGAAAATAATACAAGCATGTCAGAAAATTCAATAGCAGACCAAATGGCAAAGGCTTTTCAAATGATAATGAACGATCAAAAAAGTAATGAAAGACCGAGTCTAAGGAAATTGTCAGAAAAGTTTGTAATTGAAAAATATAGTGGAAAAGGTAATGCTCATGAATGGTTAAATAATTTTGAAAAAGAATGTGAAAGATTAGATATTACAAAAAACGAAGAAAAAATTGAAATTTTAAAAGTTTTTTTAGAAAAATCCTGTTTAGACTGGTACAGTGCTATGATGATAAAATATACTTTAAATTCTGAATGGGATACCTGGAAAGAAAATTTTTGCACTACATATGCTAACAAAGGGTGGTCAAGTAGTAAGTATGCTTTATCATTCAAATACCAAACAGGTTCTCTACTGGAATATGCACTAAAGAAAGAAAAACTAATGCTTGAAGTGAGAACCTCAACAGACCAAGGAACATTGATTGACATAATTGCAGCTGGTTTACCAGATTATATTTCTGACAGAATAAACAGAGAAGAAATACTGGAAACAAAAGATTTGTTCAATGACATTGGAAGATTGGAGCACTTAGTAAATAATAGAAGTTATGGCAATAAAAAAAATTCAAGGTCTGACTATAAATCAAAAATTGAAGATAAAAAGCCATGTGGAATTTGTGAGGGCTTAAACAAAAAAAATCGTTATCATTCTGAATCAATATGCTGGTTTAAAACAAATGAAAACGATAAAGGAAAAAAAAATCAAATTAAAAATGTGAATAGTTCAGTAATTGAAGCTGAATTAAATAACACCGATCAAAAAAACTGGTAATTACACCATTAATAAAAGTCAAACTATTATTAGAAAATAAATTAGAAATATTTGGAATATACGACTCAGGATCGAATGTTTCTTTAATAAACTCAAAATTATTGAAATTAAGAAACAATAAAGTAAATATTTCAAATCAAGAAAATTTAATAACAATTAATGGTGTGAAAAAAACAAATGGTTTGACAACTTTGAAAATAAAAATTTTTGAAATTGAAAAGAATGTGGAGGTTTATATTATAGATGATAAGAATTTTCAGTATGAATTTTTAATTGGATTAGATATGATAAAGATATTCTATTTAATTCAAGATGAGAACTTAAAAATATCTCAGAAAGATATTTTATATCTACAAGAGGAAGATAAAATTGAAAAACTTCCTGATGAAAATAAAAATAACAAATTAAAAAAATATGAAATAAACTTTAATGAACACGTAGAAGAAGAAATTTTGAAATAAACATAAATCACTTAAATCGTGATCAAAAATTAATGATAAATAAACTAATTGATAAATATAAATCAATTTTTGCAAAAGATAAATATGATATTGGCACAGTTAAGGAATATGAAGCAAGAATAGACCTATTAATGGACAAATATTGTAGCAAGAGGCCTTACAAATGCACAATAGATGATAAAAAAGAAATAGAAGAGCAAATAGCAAGATTATTAGATAAAAACCTTATAGAGGAATCATACAGCCCATTTGCTGCACCAGTGACTTTAGCATTTAAAAAAGAAGACAATAAAAAATCCAGACTATGTATAGATTTCAGAGATCTCAATAAAATCGTAGTACCACAAGCTCAGCCGTTTCCACTGATTGAGGACCTAATGATAAAAACAAGAAATTGTAAATTTTATTCAACACTAGACATAAACTCTGCCTTTTGGTCAATCCCTCTAAAAATTGAAGATAGAAAAAAAACAGGTTTCGTCACACAAGAGGGACATTTTCAATGGACTGTCCTCCCTTTTGGATTAAAAACATCGCCAGCAATATTTCAACGAATACTAAGTAACATATTAAGAAAGTATAAACTTACAAATTTTGCAGTGAATTATATAGATGACATCCTTATATTTTCAAAATCCTTCGCGGAACACATTGACCATTTAACATAATTGCTGGAAGCTATAAAAAAAGAAGGCTTCAGGTTAAAATTCAAAAAATGCACGTTTGCATCAGACATGGTAAAATATCTTGGCCATATAATTCAAAATAATTCAATCAGACCTGTAAAAGATAATTTGATTTCCATAAGGAATTTTCCTGTTCCAAAAACCCAGAAAAATATAAGACAATTTCTAGGAAAAATAAATTTTTATCATGAATACATACGAAAAAGGGCCATAATCCTAGACCCACTACATAATCTACTAAGAAAAAATCAGAAATTTATTTGGTCTGAAAATTGTCAAAATTCTTTTGAAAAGATAAAAGAGTTATTATGTTCACAACCAGTACTGGAAATTTTCGATCCAGATTTACCAATCAATATTTACACAGATGCATCGTTGGAAGGAATGGGTGCAATTTTGAAGCAGACACAAACTAACGGCAAAGAAAAACCTGTGGCATACTTCTCAAAAAAACTTAATGAAGTACAAAAAAAGAAAAAAGCAATATATTTAGAATGCTTGGCCATCAAAGAAGCAATAAGATATTGGCAATATTGGCTCATAGGTAAATCATTTACAGTTTATTCAGACCATAAACCACTTGAAAATATAAATTTGAAATCAAGAACGGATGAAGAGCTGGGTGATTTGACATATTATCTTTCACAATATGATTTTAAAATAAAATATGCTCCAGGAAAAAATAATTTGGAAGCAGACTGCTTAAGCAGAAATCCAGTATTGAACACAGAAGAAAATAAAGAAGAACAACTAAAAATCGTGAATTTAATAAAATTAAAAGAAATCTTGACAGACCAAGAAAAAAATGAAGAAATACAAAACAAAAAAAACAAGTTAATTCAAAAACATAAAGTATATTTCAAAAAAGTCAATAAAAAAGAAAAAATAATTTTATCAGAAGAATTTAGTATTAAACTTATAAAAAACATACATGAACACTTTTGCCACATTGGTATCAAACAGTTACAAAAGAAAATAAGTCCACTATACACAGCGAGAAATCTGACAAAAAACATTAGAAGGATCTGTAAAAATTGTGATATTTGCATTAAAAATATATCTAGAGGACATGACAAGTTTGGTCTTATGTCTCATTTAGGTCCAGCCACAAGACCTTTTGAAATAATTTCAATAGATACAACAAAGAAATATCTACATCTCCTAGTAGATCATTTTACGAGATACGCATTTATTTTAACATCAAAAACCCAGAATGCAAATGATTTTATAAAACTAGTCACTAATATATCAGAAACAGAGGATATTGGCATGTTACTTACGGACCAATACCCTGGAATAAACTCAAAAGAATTCAAAAGCTTTTTAAATAAAAAATTAATACCAATAGTTTTTACTGCGGTTAACGCACCGTTCTCAAATGGATTGAATGAAAGACTTAATCAAACTTTAGTAAACAAAATTAGATGTAAAATAAATGAGGAAAATAAAAAGGTAGCTTGGGCCACAATAGCAAAAACTGTGTGGATAAATACAATGACACCGAACACTCGGTTACTGGTTTTGCACCAAGATATCTATTGTATGGCACGGATGTAACGCTTTTACCGAGTGAGCTAAAACATAAAAAAACAGAAGACAATTGGATAAAAGATAAAAGATAAAGAGATAGCTTTAGAAAATACGACTAAATCTCATAATTATAACAAAAGACTTTTTGATAAAAACCGAAAATATTTCGAGTTCAAGATTGGAGATTGGGTATATGTAGAAAATGGAAACAAATTGAACAGAAAAAAATTGGATAAATTAAAAATTGGACCGTACGAAATTGTTGAAAAAATATCAGAATCAATATATAAAATAAACACAGGCCACACAAAGTCAGAGTCTAACATTTTTCATATCACAAAACTCAGTCCAGCTCATACACTAGAAATACAAGATGGAGAGACGGAAGATGAAGAAAATGAACATTTTCTCCCCTAAGGCGGGGGATGTAAAGAAATTTATGTTATTTCTTTAATTTAAATATTTGACGCTACTAAATATTTGGCGTACTCTGCCGGTAGTTACAATGACACATGACATATGTGGAACGTTTGAAATCAGGTGTGTGCATTTCTTTTGCATTTTATCAAGCTGAACAAGGTTAACAAAATTTAAGAAAATAAAATCAAAATAAATCTAGGTTTTTAAATAAAATCAAAAAATTTAAATTAATTAAAAAAGTAAAGGGAATTAGTAAATTGAGGAATTAGCTTTTATTGTCGTTTCTCTATTTACAGGTAAATAGTTATTAAAATTAAATGTTTCTTTGGTTATTAAAAATAAAGTTCTCTATTTACAGAGCAACACATTGGTTTTTCTTTATTTCTAATTCCTGAAAAAAATTTAGAAGATAGTTCTTATATATATATATATATCTTTATATAATTTCTTAATTATATATTACCTATGGTAATAATTCAATAAAATATATGATAAAAATTAAAAAAAAACAAATTTAATCGTTTATTAAAAAAATATTTTGTTTTTAATTTATAAAATACTAGTAAAAAAGCCTGTCGGACGTCAGGCATAATTTTAATTTCTCTTTTTATATATAGGTATTTTTTTTTCTTCCTGTTGCGCTACTGAATTAATAAAAGAAAATTCGTTACCTAAAGAACATTAAGTTAACATTATAATAGTTTGTTTCAGTTTTGTAAGTGATAATAAAATAGAAGTATACATACTGAAGTGTAAAAATTTCTTTATACGTTTTTATTATAATTTTTTGTATCTACCTGTTAACAGATTTCTCATACGTTTTGATTTTTTTTTTCTGTTCAAAATTTACATTTTATCAGTTTCATTTTTTCTTTCTCTTTTGTATGTAAGGATTTGTAATTAGAAGTATGTTACATGTGTGAATAACAATTAACATTAACATAATGCAGCAGCGTCTTTTATTATATTTATAAAAAATAAAAACTACAAATTGTAGTTAGTTATTAGTTCTGTAAGTGATATTTAAATAAAAGTATACATACTGAAATGTAAAAAATTTCTTTATACGTTTTTATTATAATTTTCTCTATCTATCTGTTAACAGATTTTCTTATACGTTTTGATTTTTTTTTCTTTCTGTTCATAATTTATATTTTATCAGTTTCATTTTTTCTTTCTCTTTTGATTGTAAGTATTTGTAATTAGAAGTTATGTTACATGTGTGAATAACACTTAACATACATTAGAGCACGCTAGTCAGCAGCAGCAGCAGTTTGTCTTTTATTATATTTAGATAAATAATACAAAATATGTTTTATGGTAAAATTCTTAGCCTAAAAATATAAAAGTGTTAAATAAAAACTGAAATAGGAAAGAACCCTCGTGTTTTAAATTTAAAGTTTCTATCTCCGTGAATTTGGAAGATAAGCTTTTTAATGTAGGGTTTTTTTAGGAGGCACCTGAACCGCCACTACAATTAAGTCTAAATTACGGGGACACAAAGGAAATAGGAAATAACAACGTTACCTATATCAAATTTAAAGCTTCGATTTTATTGATATGCTAGTAGTACCCCATATAAAAATATTTTACCTCTTTTTGTATTAGGAACCTATTACTGTCATTTTGAAATACTTTGTAATACCGAGCTACTTTAGAAATTTTTTTAATAATTCGACTAATATTTATATAATTACATTTTGTACAAATATTGCAAAAAAAATAAAAATTCAGGTTTTTCAAAAATTTCTTTTTGGACTCGTTACCAATTTGATTAGTGAGAAACTAAAAACTAATCTTTTTATTGCTTTTAAATCTTCCTGAGTATCATCCCTGCTTATAATTTTAACAAAATTAAAAAAAAAATCAGTTCTCAAATTTGATGTTTTATAAAATTACTAATAAATTATATGATGATATGTTTTTTTTTTGTGTAAGACTAAAATCGTACCAAATGTGGACAAATTTAAATAAAATTGTACTTTTGTCTTACAAAAAAAAAAGACTTGACAGCCAGTGGAACTATTCTATACTACACTCATAATTCAAATTAAACGTTTTGGTTGGCTTGTCTGTTTGCCACTATTTCTTAAAAAATCAGGTTGTATTTTGTATGTACATTACATATTTACAATATTGAATTTTATATTCTTCTTTTTCTAAACGTGTAATGCAAACTATTTAACTTCGCAAGTACGCGTACCAAATTGAAAACATCGTGTAAGGAATGCATAAACACATTACAGGTCCATCGTGCATGGGATTCATAATAATAAATTTAAAGTTATGAGTATTGCCATCATTATTTATTGTGTAAAGTATATTTCTCATAATTTTGATGTGCAATTTTTTTTACATGTTGGCAAGGTCTCGCCAACACTTGTGTATTATATATATGATTATTTAAAGTTACTATCTTTATTAATTTCGAATATATGTTTAAGGTCTTGGAAATAATGGGGGTGGTGTGCAAACCAATATTCTAATTCATCCAAAATTTGCCGGACACAAAGCAAATAAGAAACAAGTGAGGGAAAAAACCAAGGGTTTTTAAAAAGGAAATTATACAAATTATATAGGGTTTCTTACTGAGTATTTTATCATTTATTTTTATACAAATATATATAAAAACAAGTAAAGAAACAGTCAGTCGGTGCAACCGACTTAGAAATACCCTACACCTATTTGGTTCAAATTTAAGGACATATCCATAAGTCATTTTAACACCATAAAAGCTGTTATTAATTTAATCGTAAGACATAGCTAACCAAATTAACTTTATAATACTAAAAACATTTTCTAATCACACTATCTATTGAAAAATATTACAAAATCTTACTAATTTATCTATTTAAAATTATTAAAAAACAAACAAACTTGAAATAAATGAAAATATATTTATTCCAATTCAATTACAAAATGAAAAAATTCTAATTATTAAATTTTGTGATAAAAAGATAATCAAAGCATAATATATTTAATAATCCAAATTTTTAAAAATTGCAATTTTTTTAAATGGTTAGTTTATATACCTAATAGAAAAGCTTATAAACGCAAAATATGCAATAAATGTACTTCTAAAATACAATTACAAATTTTGAACTTTTCATATAATTCATTTAAATATTCAAATAAATTTTACATAAATGCAGCAAGTACCTTTGAACATAGCTGAACCACTACAATTTAGTCTAGATTTCGGAGACACATAGGACATAGGAAATATATTCTTTGGCTTTGAAATTAAACTCGACCAGAACCAATTCGCATGGTACTTTCATTACTAGTAACCTAGAGTTTAAATTTCATCCAAATACCGGCATTATTTTTTGAGTTATGGTGTTTTTAAGATATATGTTTTTTAGTCCTTGAACTTGTCAAGGGTTCCAGAACCCGAAACCATGGTACGATTTCGCCCATATGCAGTCCCGTCATACTTTCAATACTAGTTAACCCTTGTATACAATTGGAACGTTCTATCTTAATTTTAATTTACTAGTTTTATTAATTTCGATGATAAGCTTTTAAACATTTGGGGTTCTAAGAGAGGTCCTGAACCACCACTCCAAATGATCCCAAATTAAGGGGGCACGGAAGAAATAGTAAAGAACACCCCGGGCCAAATTTGAAGCTTCTACATTTGTTTCAAGTTACTATTTTTATTAATTTCGAAAATATGCTTTAAGGTCCTCGGATCTGAGTGGCTGGTCCTCGACCCACTAGTCCAATGGGGCTCAAATTTCAAAGACACTTACGCAATAGGAAGGGACACCCTGATACCAAATTTGGAGGTTATATCTTCATTGGTTTCGGAATTATGCTCGTTTGGCCTAAATTCGATCAAAAAGTTCTCAGTTCCGAACCCATTGTCCATTCCTCACCGTACGTAATCACTCATGATAGAATCAAGATAGACTCATTAGTTGTTGAGTTATCGTGATTTTTAATATATGTTCGTTATCCCTGACACCGACTAAAAGGTCCAGAATCCGAACCCATGGGCTGATTTCGCCCTTATACAGCCCGCGCTTTACTTATAGTACTAGTTAACCCTTGTACACAATTTGGACGGTCTATCTTAATTTTATGTAACTATTTTTAGTAATTTCGATTATAAGCTTTTAAAACTTGGGAGGTCTGAGAGGGGTACTGAACCACCTCTCCAATTGATCCCAAATTAAGGGAACACGTAAGAGATAGTAAAGAACACCCTTGTGGCAAATTGGAAGCTTCTACATTTTTTCAAGTTGTTATCTTTATTAATTTTAAAGATATGCTTTAAGGTTTTCGGAAATGTGTGGCTGGTCCCCGACCCACTACTCCGATGGGGCCCAAATTCCCAAGACACTTAGGAAATAGGAAGGGACACCCTGATACCAAATTTGGAGGTTCCATCTACATTGGTTTCGGAATTATGCTCGTTTGGCCTAAATTCGATCAAAAAGTTCTAGGTTCCGAACCCATGGTCCAATCCCGACCTTACGCAATCCCCGAAGTAGTTTCATTACTAGTAACCTACAGCACAAATTTGATGAAGATAGCGTCATTAGTTGTTGAGTTATCGTGATTTTTTATATATGTTCGTTAGCCCTTCGATCGATTAAAAGGTCCAAAATCCGAAACCATGGCCCGTTTTCGCCCATATGCAATCCCCGCCGTACTTTCAGTCCTAGTAACCTACAGTTAAAATTTCATCAAGATAGCTCCATTATTTTTTGAGTTATCGTACCTACGGACGGACGGACGGACGGACGGACATGGCTATATCGACTAAGGCGGTCACGCTGATCACAAATATATATACTTTTCCATATCTAGCTCGCTTCCTTTAGGTGGTTACAAACACCATACCAAAGTTAATATACCCCTTTACCTATTCTATAGGTGTAGGGTATAACAAGTACAGAAACAGTCAGTCGGTGAAACCGACTTAGAAATACCCTACACCTATTTGGTTCAAACTTAAGTCATTTTAAAACCATAAAAGATTTTATTAGTTTGTTCTTAAGACATGGCTAACCAAATTAACTTTATAGTACTAAAAAACATTTTCTAATTACTTTATCTGTTCAAAAATATTCCAAATTCTTACTAATTTATCTATTTAAAAATATTAAAAAACAGAAAAACTTGAAATAAATGAAAATATATTTATTTCGAATCAATTACAAAAGTTAAAAAATTTAAAGCATAATATATTTAATAATTCAAATTTTTCAATTCGATCAAAAGCTTCTATAACCCGAACTCATTAACCAAACTCGACCAGAACCAATTCTCATGATACATTCAATACTATTAACCTACAGTTTAAATTTCTTCAAAATAGCGGAATCATTTTTTGAGTTATGCTATTTTTAAGATATATGTTTGTTAGCCCTTGAACTTTTCAAAGGTTCCAGAATCCGAAACCATGGTACGATTTCGCCCATATGCAGTCCGCGCTGTATTTTAAATACTAGTGAACCCTTCTACACAATTGGAACGTTTTATCTTAATTTTAAGTTACTATTTTAAATAATTTCGATTATAAGCTCTTAACCTTGGTAGGTCTAAGAGGAGTACTGAACCGATACTCCAATTGATTCCAATTTAGGGGGCCACACAAATAGTAAAGAACATCCTTATGCCAAATTTGAAGCTTCTACATTTGTTTCAAGTTGCTATCTTTATTAATTTTATAGATATGCTTTAAGGTCTTCGGAAATGTGTGGCTGGTCACCGACCCACTACTTCAAAAATAAAGTGCAAAAATCGAGAACACTAAAAAAATAGAAATGGACACCTTGATACCAAATTTAGAGGTTCTATCTTCATCGGTTTCGGAATAATGAACGGAAAAATTTCGGAAATATATTCTTTGGCTTCGAAATTATACTCGTTTGGCCTCAGATCGATCAAAAGCTTCTAGAATCCGAACTCATTATCCGAACTCGACCAGAACCAATTCCCATGGTACTTTCATTATTAGTAACCTAGAGTTTAAATTTCATCAAAATAGGGGCTTTATTTTTTGAGTTATACTGCTTTTAAGATACATGTTCTTTAGCCTTTGACCATTTAAAGGTTCCAGAATCCGAAACCATGGTAAGATTTCGCCCATATGCAATCCCCGTCATACTTTCAATACTAGTTAACCCTTGTACACAATTGGAACGTTCTATCTTAATTTTAAGTTACTATTTTTATTAATTTCGATGATGCTTTTAAACCTTGGGGGGTGTAAGAGGGGTACTGAACCACCACTCTGATTGATCCAAAATTAGGAGAACGCGCAGGAAATAGCAAAAAGCAACCATGTACCAAATTTGAAACGTCTAAATTTGTTTTAAGTTACTATCTTTATTAATTTCGAAAATATGATTTAAGGTCTTTGGAACTGTGTGGCTGGTCCTCAACCCACTACTCCAATTGGTGCCAAATTTCAAGGACACTAAAGAAATAGAAAGAGACATCCTGATACCAGGTTTGGACGTTCTATCTTCATTGGTTTCGGAATTATGCTCGTTTGGCCTAAATTCGATCAAAAAGTTCTAAGTTCTGAACCCGTTGTACATTACCCACAGTACGCAATCACCGCTGTGGTTTCATTACCAGTACCCTACAACACAAATTTTATGAAGATAGCGTCATTAGTTGTTGAGTTATCGAGATTTTTTATATATGTTCGCTAGCCCTTAGACCGATTAAAAGGTCCAGAATCCGAACCCATGGGCCGATTTTGCCCATTTCCAATTCCCGCTGTACTTTCAGTCCTAGTAATCTTCAGTTAAAATGTCCTCAAGATAGCTCCATTATTTTTTGAGTTATCGTGCCTACGGACGGACATGGCTATATCGACTAAGGAGGTCACGCTGATCACAAATATATATACTTTTCCATAGCTAGCTCGCTTCCTTTAGGTGGTTACAAGCACCATACCAAAGTTGATATACCCCTTTACCTATTCTATAGGTGTAGGGTATAATAAAAGGTAATATTATAATTTAGTTATTTCATTAATTTATTAATTATATGATTAATAGAGAAATACTTAGAATATAAATCCAATGCACTAAAGATAACCTGTTATTTGTTAATAAAAGCGAAATATAATGTTGGAGCACAAATAAATAACATACAGATGTCTCATTCCATACAAAAAAAGTGTTCCATTTCTTAAGGTCCATTAATTTTTAATAGACATTGATCTAAGCCATTTTATTAAAATTAGTTAAGATCGAAACCAATTGACAAAATTGGTTTTAGAATAAAATAAAATTGAAATAATTTATTTAAAATTACACCATAGGCAAAAATACCTTTTACTTTCACCACTCATCGTATAAGGTGGTATAAGTATTTGCATGTGTTTATAAATTAAAAAACACAAATAGATGAAAATATTACTTTTGAATGAATATTTTTTTTTTAATAAGCCATTTTTATATGGATGTTGTATAGTTTTTATTGCTTTTGTTTTTGTTTTTTTTGTGTTATTTTTTTTACTATGAAATATATAAAAATTTTTTGCTTTGTTTTAAAAAAAATAAGAGTTTTAAAATTTTTGATATACCTACATACAGGCATCCATATGTATGTGCATATCTCTTTGCCGTAATATATATAGAGTTATAGCGAAGGACAAACAACGAAATTTTAATTTTCTCTAGCAAATGTAACTGAAGAATAGTCTAAATTTATAAGTTTTTATAAGAGCAAAATAGATTATTTAGTGTGAAAAATTCAAATCCCGTACACCGGGTATAGATGTTTGTTAATTGTTAATAGGTAAACTGAATAGATTTTTGTTGAGAAATAAAAATAAATATGTGAGTGCGTACATACTTAAGAGAAAAGTAAATTGATACCTATCTGAAAAAAATTTTTTTCAATTTTTCCATAAATTAATTTACTTTTCTCTAAATAAAAAAAACCCAATCAACTCAAAAATTCAATTTCTATTTTATTTTTTTTAATAAAACGAAAAAAGCCGAAACAACTGTGTAGGTATATTTTTTTCTTTTAAAAGTCAAAATTATAATAAAGTTCAGAATTTAATTCAATGTAAACTTCACCTATAAATAATGATACATAATCTACGATTAAGTAAAATTATTATGCGTAAATTCTAAATGTAGTCAGCACTCAGCACCTAATAAAGTACCTATAAAATTTGATAAAAAAACTACATTGTTATTCCTTTTAATTTAAATTTTATTTATAAAGGGAAAAAGCGAAGTGGAAATTATTGATTAATGATTAATAATTCAAAATACATAATGTATGTAATAAAATTCCATTTTGCATAAAAAACCCTTATTATTATTATAAATTAAATAAAATATGCAAACAAAAAAATTTAAAAAACAATTCAAAATAAAAATAAAAACAGCCATCATAATTATTCACAAATAAAAAAGTAAAAAAAAAAATGTAAAAATAAATTTAAAAATAATTATTTCACAATTATATATACAAAATAAATAATAAAAAATAAAACAAAATTAAAAACATAATTAATTTCAAACCAATAGATAAATATACTTACGAGTTACGACCTTAAAAAAAATTGCTGTGCCTTAATGTTTTATGGAAATTATTTATTAAAGAAATTTAGCTATGTACTTAATATAAGGGAAACAAAAAAAAATAGCTCTTAGCTGTTAATCATTCGTAAATATCAGACAGACAAACACACTGATGGATAAATGACAATAGACAGATAGACAGATAAAAAACAAATGAATTCAAATGAAAAAATCATATAATAATACATTATA
The DNA here is from genome assembly GCA_963082915.1 of Dolichopus griseipennis. Lineage (NCBI taxonomy): Eukaryota > Metazoa > Arthropoda > Insecta > Diptera > Dolichopodidae > Dolichopus > Dolichopus griseipennis. The sequence goes on along the minus strand of OY720441.1, from coordinate 122,800,599 downwards.
TATATATATATATATATATATATGTGTATGTATGTACTTTTAAACTGAAAAACAGAAGAGCAGTTGTTTTTTATTATTTGTTAGACAGACACACAAACAGACTGATGTACAGATAGATAAACAGCCGGACAGACAATTAAAAATGAATTTATTTTTTTATTATAGTTTAAAAATTCCTTTTAGTTTTCTTAGGCAGACCAAAAAACACATGGGAATGAAGATTGACGGAAAGACAGACAGACAAAAATTAATTGATATTCTTTATTTTTTTTTAAACAGACAGACAAACTGACGAATACAGATTGCTAAAAATACGGACAGACAATTAAATATGCATTAGATTTCTTAATTTTTTATTTTGAACTTGATTTTGTTTCTTGTCCAAAACCCACTTGCTATTTTTCCAAAGTAAAACTAGAATTAAGAAATCAGTACATAAGACTCTATGTTCATAGCAACTATTATCTTTTTGAAACCAATCGGGAAAATTAAAATTTATTTTTTGTTCGCATTGTTTGACGATATTTTGTTTTAAGTTTCGTACGAACGGTGTTTTTTGAAAATATTGAGAAAAGACACTTACGTGCAAGCGGCATATTTGAAAGAACTTTTCTGAAGGCCATGATAAAATTGGATAATTGATTGAAGTTTCATATTCTTTTAATTTTATAAGAATTTCTGTTAAATTATAATTATTTTTGTTTTTTAACATTTCGTTTGAACAATTTTCACAATTTTTACCTATTTTTTTGAACATTTTGAAAATGCAGTACCCCGCAAAGTACCTTGTTGCAACATCGGTTATATTAGGTACCTCTACTGCTATTGTGTTATTACCTACGTTCATATTATTTTCAATGTCGTCAATTTGAATATCATCGCTTTGTTCAGATAGTTCATTCCCATTGGATAAATTGAAAGAAGTTTCTTCAGTATTTTGCAAAACTATATCCCAATCTAGGGGAAGGAAATCACAATCGTCTTCCTCACAATTTGAAAATTTTGATTTAAACAGAATGTTTAAAGAAATTAATTTGGCAAATGAGGAGCTAAACTCGGCAACACTCGGATTGTTTTTATTAACATTTCTAGCCCTCAACTTACCAAATAAATTTTCGAGCGGATCTTGGTTCAACTTATTGGCATAAATATAAAAAATATTGTCATTAGACGAAAATAATGTTGAAGTTAGTTTGAGAACGCTGTCAATTGTGATTACCAGACCTTTAAAACAAAAAGGTTCTCTTGCAGGACCCATTGGTTTAATATTTAAAATATATTCTCTCATTTCTCTAAGAAAACTAAAATTATATTCATTTCGCTGAAGTGGTAGGTTCCCATTCAACACATCAAAAAGTTTATTCATCTTTTTAATGAATTCTGCTGTTGGTTTTGCAAACTTTTTGATATTAAGTGGAAATTTATTTAATGCTATAAGAGCTTCGATTCCACAAGCAACACTTCTGCTTAAAACTTGTGTAGCTAGTTTGACACTCATTTTTTGAAAATTTGTAGGATTAATATGTGCATTAGTTAATTTAGGGCACATTTTGGTAGTATTTGTTTTTTCTAAGTTGTATAGATACTCAACAACTTTCCAGCTTATTTCCCCATCACTAGTAAATAAATTATGTTTATTTAAATTGGTTCTAACACTCTTAAAAAGATGAGGAATGTCGTACATAAAATAAATTATTTGGTCTTTATATAAGAAACTGGAATTATTTTGTGAAATATTCAAACTAGCAAAAAGACTACGGTTAGTTGGACCTTGGTCGCAACAAATAGCTCTGACATTTAATTGAAGATTTTTGCAAATCTCCAGACATTTATATAACTCTAACTCGAGTTGACATTTTGGTATACTACCTGGACAAGCAACATAGTATAATGGTTGCTTAAATTTCCCACAAATACTCCTAACCATGAATACACAAACCGACTTTGCACATTCATTTAATCTTGTATTTTTCCCGTAGTCTACAAAACCCTCTATTATATCCTTATGTTTATTATATGATAAATTCATTTGTATACTCATTTCGTCGAAAATAAGAACTACTTCCTTTTCAATTTCATTTAAATTTGAATTAACGTAATTCTTTAATTCCTGATAGACAATAATGTCCATTCCAGGTAACAAACTTTTGATTTTTATCCATCTGTGCAAAGAAGAGGGATGTGGTAAATGAAAACCAAGCTGATCCCTTAAAAAGTTGTAACCTGCTGAAGAACGAAAAAAGATAACTTGAGAAATCCATTTTTCGTCCTCCATGAAATTTTTATTTTTGTCAGAAAGAATTAATTTAGAAAATATTTTAGAATTTTTACTTACGGGTAATCGGTCAATTAAATTTTCTAACGGAAAACGGTTTTCTTTTTCTAAATTTTGATTGATCTGCTTCAATCTACTAATTTTTCTTAAGCACCTTTTTCGTTTTTTTAAAGTTATTCAACTTTGTTGTCAAAACTTTCTTTTCTTTTTTCAATTTTCTTAATGAATTAATGTAAAAGTGCTGTTGTTTGCAGCAATTTTCACACTTTAAAAATTCATTTTGGAATTTATTTGAATCTATAACTCTTGCAGCTCTATTTAATTCTTCAATATCAACACTTTCGTCCAAATAATTCAGAAGTGTCGGCTTTAAATAGTTAACTCGTGCATAAGTTCGATCAAAATGATTAACATTAAGGGCATCATCATTTTCGAAATATGAATTTTCATATTTCTCTAGCGCAAATTTTGGCACAGCAGTTTTTTTTAAACGTCGTATACCTGCATTTTAATAAATTTAATATTAATTTAAAAGAATTAAATTTCGTATAATACAGTAATTATATACATAGAGTACCTATTCATGTAGAAAAAAAAATTCAATTAAAAAGGAAACTTAACAGGATTAATTATATAAAATTTTTTTACATAATTTGAAAAAATATTCAGAGATAAGAAGAATATGCAAGTAAAATACTAGGAAAGAAAAAAATAAACTCTTCCATAAATCTTTTCCTATTACAATACAATGCAATCGAGAATATTTTTACATACAGCGACTAATATAATATGAACAAAAACCAAAACAAAAAGAAGTTAGAATCATAGTTGACTAATATATTTATATAATTTTCGCCAAATTATATATATTAATTATATAATGTTCGCCAAAATATGATAACCGTGATAAACTAATTTTTACTAAATTAAAAAAACTGGCTAAATATTTAATTATACATCAATATTCCATGAATATAGTTACTTTTATGATAATTTGTGTACATATTTAGGTAAGAAAAACGAAATACTACATTCGTAAATACTACAGATGCTACCTACTTTAATAATTAATTTAAAAAATTTAAAAATAATAGCGTACCTATATCACTACTTTCAAAATGTTTGCTGCATATAAGAGATTTTTTAACTCTTCTCATGTTAAATTCTCCTACTGCAGCCTCCCATTCCCTATACATCCTTGAATTTTCTTTAGGGAACTTAAAAAATTGTCGGTCAGGAAATGTGTTTGAGTCCGCTTTGCAACTCAAAATATGGCAAATTCGTTTTTGCGAAGCCATTTTAAATTATTGCTGATAAAAAATAAAAAATTATTAAAATTATATACTTCTTATAATATAATGTAGTAAAAAAATATACTTAAAAAATTACTTACCTTTAAAAAAATTTTCCTTCAACTTTTGAATTTGAATTTTCAACTTCTATTATTTTATTCTTATATTATAATAAATGAATACACAATTAATATATTTGTATGTATGTATATTATAATTCATATAATAATATTATACCACACATCCATATATAAATTATTATAATCTAATCTAAGACACAGCGATATTCTATTTATTTATGTATATATTATATAAGTTCAGTAGAACTACCACATAGATAAAAATGTGATCGACTCGACACGCCACATCTATGCCAAATTAAAAATAAAAACAATAACAACGCTTAATTTCTAATGGAGTGAGTGGTGAGTAAAATTTTTTACCACAGAAGATTTTTTTTTGTGCGTGGTATATTTTGGATTTTTTCAATCAATTTCTTATTTCACCATAGATCTAATTTTTGGTTCCAAACGGTCATAGTAGCGACATCTATGTGCTAAAATTACTTGGGGTCATTTTTTTTACGAATTGAGACATCTGTATGTTATTTATTTGTGATATTACTATATTTTTTAATTTACAACATATTTGACACTAATTATAATACAAAAATAAGTAAAACGAGGAAGAGTGTAGTAGAGGAGACTGTGTCAACTCTGGGATACCCGTATGACCGTTATATAAACATTCTATCATTATTATTATAAACATTAATTACTTTTGGCAAAATTTCAAAAATATCAGATTTATTAGGTGTAGTGTAATGCTCTTATAAAAGAAGGAGTTGTATGGCAGCTACTCGAACTCTTGGCAGTAGAGCAACCAAATTTTGCAGTAACTTTGGCCATTACACTAAACTATTTTTGGCTAAATTTCAGACACCCAAGTTCAATAGGTATAGAGTAATGCTCATATAAAATAAGAAGTTGTATGGCAGCTACTCGAACCCTTTGCAGTAGACCAACCAAATTTTGCAGAAACTTTGGCCATAAAACTAAACTACTTTTGGCAAAATTTCAGACACGTAGCTGTAATAGGTACAGAGAAATACTCATATAAAAAAGGAAGTTGTATGGCAGCTACCCGAACCCATGGACCAAAATGGCTGGATTTAAATAGCGATGACGGCTATTGCAAAAAACCGAATTTCCGAAAATTTCAAGATCCTAGCTCCTTTAGTTTTTGAGTTATCGTGCGGACGGACGGACAGACGGACAGACGGACGGACGGACATACATAGCTAAATCGATTTCTTTTTCGATTCTGATCCGATCCATACACTTGAGTCTATATCTACCCCCCCCCTCCTTCTCTGCAAACGTAATGGCAAATTTATTATACCCTTTGACTATATAGTCATACGGGTATAAAAATAACTTGTGTGATACTAACGAAAACTGAGTTCAGAATCATATACCTTTTTCTAATTGCTGTTGAATATACTCGTATATTTCCAACAGCTGATTACTACCGGTTTGTCATCTTTTTTAGCACATTTTCAAAAAATTTTGTAAAAATGTGCCTATATAGTTTCACTCTGTCCGTCCGTCCGTCTGTCTGTCTGTCTGTCCGTATGTTTACAAAAACTTTTACATCGTTTGAAATAGAGAAAAGAAATTTTAACCGCGAGTAGGTATTACAAAAAAAATAATTTCGTAGAAGAATTTTTTTCTGTAGCCCCACCTGTTACGGAGCTACAGCCCCCCAAAGTTGGCAAAAGCCCTATATTTAAATTGTTATAACAAGAGTTCTATTAAGTGTATTTTCAATTTGAAAACGGCAAAAGATAGCTGGTATGGTTGCCATACGGTACTAAAATTTACCATTATACAAAACTCAATTTTTGCAAAATTTTTGGCCCTACATATCTTCTAAACGGGTTAAGCTACGGTCTTGAAATTTTGGGAGTAGTTAAATCCTTACAAATAAGTAATAGTCGTTTAAAATTTTTTTTTGTCACGTCCCCTGTATTGCAGCTATAAGGGCCCGAAAATTGAAATTTTGCTATTTTTAAACACCTGTAACTTGAATACCTGTTCAAATTTTTTTTTGTGATTTACAAAATTTAAAGCTCTTTAATTATATTTTAATATGTGTCAAAGGTTTTTCTTAATTTTGAAGGATGAGGAAGCTGCAGCCCCTCAAATTCCAAAAAAGCCCTATATTTAAATTGGTATAATAAGAGTTCTGTTAGGTTTATTTTCAATCGAAAAACGGTAGAAGAGAGCTGCTTTTATAGGCATTAAAAAAGTATGTCGCTGTAATGTATAGGGTTGCCATATGGTACTAAAATTTACCATTATGCAAAACTCAATTTTTGCAAAATTTTTTGGCCCCACATACCTTCTAAACGCTAAGTTAGGGTCTTGAAATTTTGGGAAAAGTAAGATCCTTAGAAATAAGTAGAAGTCGGTTTACAAAATTTTTTTGTCACTTCCCCTGTTTAGCAGCTATAAGGGCTCGAAAATTGAAATTTTGCTATTTTTAAACACCTGTAACTTGAATACCTGTTCAAAATTTTTTTTGTTAATATACAAAATTTGAAGATCAAACATTATACTTTAACATATGTTAAAAGATTTTTTTAAATTTGAAAGCGGTTCGTTATATTGAAGAAAGTGTCTCTCAGTTTTAACCAGTTTTGCTTAAATAGTAAAATTTTAAGTAAAATTCCAAATTTTGGTATGATTTACAATTTAATTCCTTGAACCTAAAAAAGTTGCGGGAAGGGGAGTAGTAAGGATTATATCCTTGATAAATTAGGCAAGCTCCCCATAGAGGAGCTATTAGGACTTAAAAATTAAAAAATTTACAGTAGAAACACAAGTAGTAACTTATTCACCAACGTATATATTTCTTAAATTAAACGTTAACATTGAAGTTTCAACATTATATTCCGGTAAAATACTCAGTATGAAACACTATATTATTTTGAAAATGTGCTTTTTTATAAACCCTTGATTTTTTTCATCACTTGTTATACCCGTATGACTATATAGTCAAAGGGTATAATAAATTTGCCATTACGTTTGTGACGCAGAGAAGGAGGGGGGGGGGGGGGAGGTAGATATAGACTCAAGTGTATGGATCGGATCAGAATCGATGTCCGTCCGTCCGCATGTCCGTCCGTTCGTCTGTCCGTCTGTCCGTCCGTCCGCACGATAACTCAAAAACTAAAGGAGCTAGGATCTTGAAATTTTCGCAAATTCGTTTTTTTGCAATAGCCGTCATCGCTATTTAAATCTAGCCATTTTGGTCCATGGGTTCGGGTAGCTGCCATACAACTTCCTTTTTTATATGAGTATTTCTCTGTACCTATTACAGCTACATGTCTGAAATTTTGGCAAAAGTAGTTCAGTTTTATGGCCAAAGTTTCTTCAAAATTTGGTTGGTCTGATGCACTGAGTTCGAGTAGCTGTCATACAACTTCTTATTTTATATGAGTATTACTCTATACCTATTAAAGCTGGGTATCTGAAATTTTGCCAAAAATGGTTAAGTGTAATGGCCAAAGTTACTGCAAAATTTGGTTGGTCTACTGCCAAGGGTTCGAGTAGCTGCCATACAACTCCTTCTTTTATAAGGGCATTACACTACACCTAATAAAGCTGATATGTTTGAAATTTTGCCAAAAGTAATTAATGTTTATTAATAATGATATAATGTTTATATAACGGTCATACGGGTATCCCAGAGTTGACAAAGTCTACTCTACTACACTTTTCCTCGTTTTTTCCTATTTTTGCAAACATTAAAAAAATTAATGAAATGAAATTAGTTATACCGCAACATTTAAATTTACATTTTAGTAATGTGTTAAATTTATGCTTGTAAATATTGCATAGGAAAAAAATTAATGTTAGAAATCTTCTTACATTTTAATTGCTTTTTTTGCTATTTTTTCAAACACTAAAAAATTAACGAAAAGAAATTTTTTGTACCTCAACATTTAAATTAACATTTTAATAAAGTTTTTATACCCGTAATACTATTAGTCAAAAGGGTATACTAAATTTGCCATTACGTTTGAGACGCAGGGAAGGAGGGGGAGTAGATATAGACTCAAGCGTATGGATCGGATCAGAATCGAAAAATTAATCGATTTAGCTATGTATGTCTGTCCGTCCGTCCATTCGTCCGCACGATAACTCAGAAAATAAAGGAGCTAGGATTTTGAAATTTTCACAAATTCGTTTTTATGCAATAGCCGAAATGCAAAATTTTTAACCACACATATCTTCTGAACGGTTCAAGCTCTTGAAATTTTGGGAGAAGTTAGATACTCAGAAATTTGTAGGAGTCGGTTAACAAAATTTTTTTGTCAAGCCCCAAGTCAAGTCCAAATTTTTTTTTAGAGATATACAAAATTTAAAGCTCTATAATTATATTTCAACATGTGTCAAAGCTTTTTCTTAATTTTGAAGGGTTACGAAGCTACAGTCCCAGCAAATTCCAAAAAAGCCCTATATTTAAAATGATATAACATGAGTTCTGTTAGGTTTATTTTCAATCAACAAACAGTATAAGAGAGCTGCTTTTATAGACTTAACAAAAATACGTCGATCAAATAGGGTTGCCATACAGTACTAAAATTTAGAATTATATAAAACTCAATTATGGCAAAATTTTTGGTCCCACATATCTCTTAAACAGTTTAAGATAAGGTCTTAAAATTTTGGGAGAAGTTAGATCCTGAAAAGTTAGTAGGAGTCGGTGAACAAAATTTTTTTGTCAAGCCCCCGGTTTAGAATCTATAAGGGCTCGAAAATTGAAATTTTGCTTTGTACAATTTTTTTTTTTATTAATATACAAAATTTGAAGGTCCAACATTATATTTTAATATGTGTTAAAGGTTTTTCTTAAATTTAGAAGCGGTTCTTTAAATTGAAGAAAGTGTCTCTCAGTTTTACCCATTTTTGCTTAGATAATAAAATTCAAAGTAAAATTCCAAATTTTGGTTTAATTCCTAGAACCTACAAAAATGGCGAAGGAGTGGGGGGGGGGGGTTAGATGAAGTTAGGTTCGTGAGAAATTTGGCAACCTTCCCCATTGAAGGGCTATTAGAACTTTAAAATAAAAAATTTACTGTTTTTATAAGTAAGCAGTAATTTAGTCACCAACGTATATATTTCCTTAATTAAACGTTAATATTGAAGCTTGAACATTATATTCCGATAAAATACTTAGTATGAAACACTATATTATTTTGAAAATGTGCTTTTTTAAAAACCCTTGGTTTTTTATCATTTCTTGTTATTAATTATAATGGAATAACAAATTTTTTGTGTTTTGATAATGAGCAGTGATATAGATAATATAAGTAATAACTTGAAAGTTGAGCACTATACGAAGGTTAAACAAAATGAATTAGAAAAAAAATATAAAAATAATTTAAATATAATATATTTTAACATTCAAAGTCTTCGAAACAAATTGTATAATATTGAAGAATTTATTGGTAGTTATGGATGTGAAGCACATGTTATCGTTTTAACAGAAATTTGGTTAAGAGAATCCGAAAACAGTTTTTTTAACTTACCTGGATTTATAGGTTATTTTTCAAATAGAGAAAATGCGTATGGGGGAGTTGCTATCTATGTGAGGGAATATTTAAGTAGTTCAATCCTTTTTGAAGAAGAATATCACAAGTCAAATTTTTTAGGAATTAAACTAGATAAAGAGAACATTAATATTTTTTCAATATATAAATCACAAGAAACAAAGGTGGATCAATTTATGAGTAAATTAGATGACATTACTACAAATTTTAAACAATCTTTAGTTATAGGAGATTTTAATCTAAACTTATTAAATAAAAACAATAATGATATCATCAATTACTCTAATATGATTTTGACTAATGGATTCATAATCTATAATAAAGTTAAAGACGAATTTGCCACTAGAATTGGCAATACTTCAAAATCGGTGATGGATCACTTTTTTTACAGATATGTTAAAAAACTATACTTTTTTCATGTAGTTGATACGTCTATGTCCGACCATCAAATGTTTTTAATAAGTTTTAATAAGAAACCGTATAAAGAGAAAATAAACCAAATTAAAACAGTAGATGAGTTTGATAAAATTGCCATTGATCAATTTTGGTCCACTATTAATGTGTAATAGCTTTGATTTCTTTGTAAGTAAATTAACCGCTTTAATAAAAAAGTACACTAAAACAATTCCTATAAAAAACACAAGAAAGAAAAAAGAGTGGATTACAGATAATATAATTAATGAAATAAAACTTAAGGACTCTTATCTAAAATTTAGAAAAAGATATCCAAATGATAAGCATATAGAAGATCTATATCGCGAACACAAAAACAAAGTATCTTAATTAATACTTGAGGCCAAAAAACAATATTAATAAAATAGCTGCGGATCCAAACAATAGCAGAAAACTGTGGGATATTTACAAATTAATAATGTATAATAAACATATTTCCCCTACTATCATTAGGGAAATCAAACATGATAATGAAAATATTAATAATAAACAAGATATTGCAAATATCATGAATGATTTCTTTATTAATGTTACTACTGAAATAGATATTTCAGAAGACCCAATTGATCGTGTATATATTAGCAGTTTTATTAGAAATACATATGAGCAATTTCAGTTAACCCCAACAAATAATGAGGAATCAAAAATGTGATAGATATACTGAGACCTTCAGCTGCTACCAGATATGATTGTATTTCGACAAAGTTTATCAAAAAATTTGTCAATTATTTAACTCCGGTGTTAGTCAAATTTATTAATAGAATGTTTCAAACTTGTATCTTCCCAACCTCACTGAAAAATGCTATTGTAGCACCAATTTTTAAAAGTGGAAACCACATAGACCGAAATAACTATCGACGTATATCCATACTTAGCGCATTTTCAAAAATTTTTGAAACCACAATTAAGGCAAGGCTAGATCGATTTATAATAAATAACAACATATTACATGCAGAACAATATGGATTTGAAAAAAAATCTAATACAACTTCGGCCTGTTTAAGCCTGACAGATTTCATTTCTAGAGAAATGGACAAGAAAAAGTATGTTTGTTGTGTATTTCTCGATTTGAAAAAAGCTTTTGATTGTGTTGATCATGACATTCTTCTGTTAAAGCTCTCTAACATGCAGTACAACTCTAGTCACATAGCTTTCATTAAATCTTATCTCAAGAATAGGATACAAAAAGTGCGTATAGGGGCGTTGTAAGCAGTTCCAAGTTAATAAGTTCTACACTATTCAAAATATATATTGATGAATGATGACATATCTCGCTTAAACTTAAGAGGAGCCATACAACTCTATGCAGATGACGCTGTATTAAAATACGCCGAAACCAGTGAGGAAAAGATGAAAAATGCTATTTATTATAATCTTAATATCATAGATGAGTGGCTCATTAAAAATCGGTTTGCCCTAAATATAAAAAAAACTAAAGTTATGCTATTTCACATGCCACCAATTTTTGATTTTTTATTTTTTTCATTATATCATCATATCATTTACTAATCAATTCGATTTATCTCCTTTGGATTGTCAACATCTAAAAGTAGAAGTACATGGTGGTGATATATCTATTATTGGTAAAATAAGAGATTTAACAAATAAAAAAAACCAAGCACGTAATCATTTTAATGCTGATTGTCCATTTTCTGAAGAAGATGATTGGGAGATGATTGAAAAGAATTTCAAATGTTCTGCCAGCAGGTAAGAATAAAGGAATTACTGAAAATATTGATGCATTATCACTGACAAATAATGAATATGAAGAAAATCAGAATGAATTCACAAAGTCGATGATAAGGAAACGAATCGATGAAGGAATTATATTTATATATTCAATAGAAAATACATATAATGAAAAAAATAAAAAATCAAAAATTGGTGACATGTTAACTAATTTTAGAAAATTACTTAAAAATTTAAAAGAGGAATATTTAGATTATATGGAAGCTTATAAGCAAAGTAAAGTTTGTACATAATAAAGAACTTTCTAGAAAATAAAAAGTATAACTTATATATTTATAATTTCCAATCACACATTACAGCGTGAACCTTGAATGAAGATAGATCAAAGTTTTTTTGTGTCAATGAAATTATTTTTAATTTTAATATTTTGCTTGTTTACTATTCAAGCAAATTCATCTCATTTTTTTTTCTGTATTAAATCAGTTTTATTTATCCATGAATTGTGATCAGATGAGAATCAAAGCCATTTTACAAAAATCTTATTATCTTTACTTTTAATAACTTTTTTAATAACTTTTTCAACTAGGTAAATATTATTACGTTTAGATTTTAACAATTCATATTCATAGAAGCTTCCTTGTGTAGGTTGACCTTGATAATCTTCCAGTAAATATGTGACAGGGTTAGTGATTTGAACTTTTCTTATCTTAAATATTTCAGTTGTCCAATTTGGTGTGTAACCTTTTTCAAAAACATGTTTATACTTGCTTATTCGAACTAAGTTACCAATTTTAAAATTTGTATGGTGGTGAAATTTTAATATGATTATATATAGTTTTAAGTAAATTTTCAGCATTATCTTTATTGACATCTGATGGTCGTTTTTGAATTGTTCGATGTTAGTTTTGCTATATTGTTTTGTTAATTCTTATATTAGGTTAATCCATTTATAATTTCCGTTAAAACTAAATTCTCTCCAAATTTTTTCTTTTAAAGTTCTATTAAAACACTCTACAATAGAGGCTTTTAATATGCTAAATGTTGAGTAATGATTTATTTGATATATATTCATTAAATTTTTGAATATTTTATTGAAGAATTCTTTTCCATCATCAGTTTGCAAATTTTGTGGATGTCTTTTAGAAGTTAGAGAAATCTTTTGCATTGCTTTTGTGACGTTCTCTGAAGTTTTTGCTTTTATAGGGATTGCCCATGCAAACTTGGTAATGGTATCAATTACAGTTAATAAAAACTTAAAACCTTTGTTCTCTTTAGCATATGAACCCATTTCTACTAAATCAGCTTGCCAAAGATCATCAAATCCTTTAATTATAACTCTACGTCGTTTAAAATTCTTCAGGCTTATGCAGCTCTTCAACAACCTCTCTTTTTCCCATTTTTAAATAAAATGCGCTTATATAAAATGGTTATATATATATAATAAAAAGCAAACAACAAAATGTATTTAAAAATTATATTCTTTATTTATATAACATTATATTATAATTATTTATTTTTTATTCTTTTATATAAATCCATTAGTTTGGAACATTTTAACATATGATGTTCTGCTGAATGACAAGGACAAGTATCTGGAACAGTTGTCATGTTTGATGTATAGGGACATATATCCCAATGGTATCCATGCTCTTTTGTTTTAATTACGATAGAATTTTTAAATCTTCACAACATCTCGCCACGCATCGCGGTCTTGAGCAGCACTTCTCCAATTTCCAACCTGCAACACTCGAGCATCATTTTCAACATTATCAATCCATCTCAAACGTGGCCTGCCCCTACTTCTCTTAGATCAGGTTTAATATTGAAGGCTCGCTTTTGCGATCGGCTTTCGCTCATTCGCATCATGTGCCCGGCCAATTGCAGCCTTTGTGCCTTGGCAAATCTGACGATGTCTTCCTGTTTAATGAGCTCTTGAATTTCCGCGTTATTTCTTCTTATATATTCGCCGTTTTCTATTCTTCTGGCACCGAAAATTGTTCTTAAGATTTTTCTTTCAAAGACTCTTAGTCTGTTTTCATCTGCTACAGTTAACGTCCATATTTCGCATCCATATGTAACTACTGGTCGTATTATAGTTTTGTATATTATGAGCTTTGTTTGCCTTGATAACAATCTGGACTGTAATAACTTTTTATCTGCAAAGAAGCTCCTATTGCCAGCTTGTATCCTGTCACATATGGAGAAATGCATGCTGTTGTTGCTGCATACTGTTGCACCCAGATATGCAAAGCTTGAGACCCCTTCGAAATTATACTCGCCAATAGTTATGTTTTGGGGACTTCTTCTGTGTTCTTCTCTTGCCATTTTTAAGTATTTGGTCTTTGTTTCGTTTACTTCCAATCCGATTTTCCTTACTTCTCGCTCTATTTCAGTAAACGCTTCAGCCATGTTTCTCATAGCTTCTAGATAGTATAGCAACATCATCAGCGTACGCTACTATCTCATACGCTTTGTTAAATATATTTCCCTCTTTATCTACTTTTTCGATAGCATAATTTAAGACCATGTTAAATAACAGTGCAGACAGCGCATCCTGCCTTACTCCGCTGTTGATTTCAAACTCTTCTGAGATTTGATCCTGGATCTGAACTTTGGCTTTTGTGTTTTCCATTGTCATCATAGCCATCTTAGCAAGCTTTCTCGATACTCCTTGATTTACCAATGCATTAGAGACCGTTTTTCTATTAATACTATCAAAAGCCTGTCGGAAGTCAATGAATAGTATGTGGAGATCAGCGTTATACTCATAGCATTTTTCCATATTCTGCTTAATTACAAATATCTGATCCACGGTTGATCTGCCACTTCGGAATCCACCTTGATATTCTTTTATCAAACCTTCCGCAAGTGGTTTTATTCTTTCATATATTATGTTTGATAGTATTTTATATGCAGTGTTCAGTAATGTAATACCTCTATAGTTTGCGCAATTCATTTTATCTCCTTTTTTGTATATTGGACATATTAGGCCTGTATTCCATTTTTCTGGCATCGTCTCTTGGCACCATATTGTACATATTAGATTATGTAGTTTCTGGTGCAGTGTTGTTCCTGCTGCTTTTAGCAGCTCAGAGGTTATTTTGTCTTCCCCTGGAGCTTTGTTATTTTTTAGTCTACTAATTGCCTGCACTGTTTCGTCATATTGTGGTGTTACCACATTAATATCAGCAGTATGTATATTATCAGATATTGATTCTTCGTCTTCTTGCTTGTTCAATAACTCATTGAAATATTCGCGCCACCTCTTTATTACATCATTATCGTCCGACACTATTTTACCTTCTTTATCTTTACAGGTACTAATTCGTGGCTGGTATCCTCGAGTTTCTCCTTGAATGTTTTTATAAAAAACTCTAATGTTATTTAAATTATGTTCATTTTGGATTTGTTCTATTCTTTTCTTCATTATTTGTTTTTTCTTTTTTCTACATAGTTTATTTGCTATTATTCTTTTTTGTTTATATTCGTCACGATTCATTCTTATATTTCTTTGTAAAAGTTTTAGTTTTGCTTGGTTTTTTGAGGTAATCGCTGTTTGACATTCCTCATCGAACCAGTCTGCGTTTCTCTGCCTTCGAATATTACCAACTACTTCAGTTGCTGCTGTGTTTATAGCATTTTCAATGCTTTGCCATTCTTCGTTTATGTTTGTGTTTAAACTTAAGGTGGCGTTTCCGCTAGTCATCTGGATTTGTTCTTCAATTGCGTGTTGAAAGCTTTCCCTTATTTGCGTACATTTTTATTTGTCAGTATCCCACTTGACTTTTCGAACTCCCCTTCTCATTGCGACATTTGATATCCTTTGTCTTAATGTAGACATTACCAAGTAGTGATCACTATCGCAATTAGCGCCTCTGCAGGTTTTTACTTTTATTATTGACGAGGATTTTCTTTTTGAAATAAGTATGTGGTCAATCTGATTTACGGCATTCCTTCCCGGAATTCTCCATGTACCCTTGTGTATGTCTTTTCTGTCTAGTGCAGTGCTTCTAATTACTAGGGATGTTTCATTTGCGAAATTACATAAACGTTGTCCATTTTCGCTAGTGGTTTCATGTAGGGAAAAATTACCGGCTACATTGCGTATGTGTTCTTCTCTTCCAATTTTAGCGTTGAAGTCTCCCATTAATATTAATGTGTCGTAGGGGCTTACCTTCTCGCATGTGTCACTTAGAAGTTCATAAAAGGAATTCTTTTCCTCTTCTTCGGCTTCTTCAGTGGGTGCATATGCAGATACGATGGTAATGTTAGAGAATCTGCTTTTAATCTAATGCTACACAGTCTATCGTTCAGAGGGCTAAAACCAAGTATACTTTTTTTGTATAGACTTGTTTACAATAAATCCGGTGCCATATCTTCCAGATCTGTCGTCATTTCCACTATAATATATTACGTATGTAGATTTTTGGCTATTTCGTGCATTTTTCCTGTCTGTAGCATAGTTCTTACGTTCCAGTTGCAAGTTTCAAATCATGTTC